>JAGXJF010003300.1:0-63552 GCA_019208055.1 Stipa capillata | reverse complement strand
AATATCACATGAAACAGATGAAATCAACAGAATTCAATTTGGGACAAAAATTCCACCTTCCAAACGGACCCTGAGGATTTAGTCTTCAGAATCACTTGCCGAGTGTTTTTAGAGTCTTCTAAATCTCGAATGCAGTTGATTTTTAAATTGAATTGGAACAAATGGGATCGCTTGACGGATAGAAACTGTTGGGGATGAATAGTCCCGAATCAATTATAAGAGGAGGTAAAATCATAAATTATAATGGCACTGCTTGTTGAACTAATCTTTTAAGAAAGAGCGCTAAAAACTACTTATAAGGCTGGTATTTTGCAGTTGGACTTAGGGGTATAACAGGGCAACGACTTATGGACAGAATATTGGTTTAGCGAGCCCGGAGTTGCTCAAGAAAAAGTTAAGGATAAAGATGGCACCATCCAGGGTTAGTGTTTTAGGGTTGAGAGTTAAAAGACCACTTATACTGTTGATACTATACAAAGTTGGGTTTAAAAGTATAGCGGTCCAAAGATGCTGGCTTAGCATGTCTATGATTGCTCAAGATTATACTCCCTCAGTCCATGAATGTAAGGCGTGCACGGAATATAAAGTCTAACTTTGATCAATAATTAAACCAATACTATTGAATTATATGATATAGTACTGGTACCATTGGATTCATATTCAAACGTATTTTTAAATGGTATCACTTTTGTATTATATAATTTAGTATTATTGACTTAATTGTTGATCAAAATTAAATTTAAAATTTTGTGCACACCTTACATTTGTGGACAAAGGAAGTATGTAGCACGCTCTCCCTAGCAGAATTTGTGTTGATGGTATCTTGAGAGCTGAATTAATCTGAATATTTAATCAAAGCATCGATCGGATAATGCAGAGGTCGGCATCATGGTGGGGTCAAGCACACGAACATGTACTACTAGTTAACCAATCAGAAAGTCTAAAGGAGCACTGATCCGAGGATAGACATGCCCAGTGATCCACTACTTGCTTAGCAAGCAATATATAGCGTGCGGGGCCAGCTGGCCCCAGTTTGACCAGCTTGTCCAAAGCATATTTCTCGAATATTTTTAAACAACGGAAGGGTTTTATTGTTTTAGACCTTTATTAAAATGATACAAAACAAATTATCTTCCAGTTTCTCCATAGGACATGCACACTTCCCAAAGTACATGACAAAATAAAAGGTACCATCCGAACACTAAATTTAGGGAAACAAAACATTGTTATAATCCTACAGCCCGTTTCCAGCAGCTAGCCTTATGACGCATCCAAACGGTGGCCACATCCCATCCGTATATAGTGAAGAGCTCCCTCATGACAACCTCGAATGAATGGCATGCCGTTAAAATGAGCTCCCTGTCCTCTAGACGCTGCAAAGATGACCAAGATCGCAGCCACTATGTACACCTGTCAATAACCTACAATGAATTATAAAATTTATGCTTATCAAAAGGGACATCATTTCTACGTAGCCAAATCGATCAACATAAAACGGATGCTCCCACTAGGATTAAGGAGCATAATGTCTTATCTAGCCCTGTGAGCCAAGTGACAAAAATATTGATGATACTAGTTGGAGGACTTAATCCTAAATCCGCTTGTGTGGCTAGCCATGCAAAATGTGCAACTCAGCAGTTAAAAAAGAGATGTTGAATCGTTTCATCATGATGACAAAATCAACATTTTGGACTATCCTCCCAGTTTCTTTTATGAAGGTTATCTTTTTTTAGAACCACTTCTCTGAATAGATACCAAAGGAAATTTTTATTTGCAAAGGGATTTTTAATTTCCAAAGTTGTCTATTCCTGAGTGGAACATTTTGATGCAAGTACACAAAGAATTGACTGAGAAAGCCACCATTTTGGTGAAGACTCCAGGTGAGCCATCTTGGCCTTGTTTAAGTTGTATAAGGGCTACTCTATTTATGAGCTCGAAGAGGTCAATCAAGTTTTGCCCTATGATGCCCCACCTAAAGGAAAAATTTAGTGGACCGAACTTAGGACTTGGGCCACAGTGGCTTGCTTATGTTGAGCAATATTAAAAAGCCATGTATATCAAGTAGACAGAGGGGAATTGCCTAACCAGGTACCAAAACTAGATTTGAGATTTCTTTCGGAGCCTATAGCTACCCAAAATTGAAAGAATATGTTGGGCTTTCACTAGGCCGGTCCAAAAATGGGATCCCCGGGTTTACCTTCTACTTATGTAAGTGTTTTATTTTTTAGGTATTTTCTTCTAGCAAAGACTATCATACCCTTTCTTAGTTAAGTAACTTGAAGAGCCACTTATAGAGAAGGCTAATGTTTTCATGTCTAAATTTTGGATATCGAGGCCTCCTGATCATGTGGCCTACATAATACTCCACTTAGCAAGTTTGTACCTTTTCCTATGCTCGTCGCATTGTCAGTAGAATTTGATTAAAATAATCGAGCCGCTTTAGGACCCTAGGTGAAATCTCAAAAGAAAGATAACATGAACATGAGCAGACTGCTAAGGACTAAATTAATGAGAATGAGGTGCCCACCTATGGAGAAATGTTTCCCCTTTTAGCCGCTCAGCCGTTTTCTAAAACGATCTTCTACCCCTTTCTAGTCCGCATTCCTTAAGTTTAGGTAATGAATCCGAATTCCTAGGTAATGGAAGGGGAAGCAGCTAGTCTTACATCCAATTAATTGTTTGTACTGGAGTTCTTGTTCTTCTGCCACACCAAAGCAGAAGATTTCGCTCATATAGAAATTGATTTTGAGACCCAACGGTTGTTCAAAAGCACATAGAAGTAGCTTGAGATTTACTGCTTAATCTAGATCATGCTCCATAAGTAAGACCGTTTCATCTACGTATTGGAGAATGGAAAGCCCGCCATCCACTAAATGAGGAACCACCATATAGATTTGGCTGTCTAGTTTAGCATGCTCAATGAATATTGCCCATAATATTAAAGAAGATGTGGATAATGGATCCTCATGCCTCAACCCTTTTCTGGTCTAGAAATAAGGCCTGATGTTATCATTGATTTTAATACTGACACTGCACGCCCCAATGACGAAGGTGTTCATCCATTGACACTATAAGTGAAAAACACTTTTATCCTTAATGTCTGCCGAAGAAAAGGCCACTTGGCCTTGTCATGGACTTTCACATATCAAAGTCATGCGTGTGTGTAACTATATATGCAACTTGTATTACTTTAGAACATATGTATTATGATGCAGTACCTAGGTAGCTTAGATTTGGATAGGATTGTCGTTGATGACAGCCCTGCTAATAGATATCTCCAAAATAATATCTTCAGGAATATAAATTAGTTAGCATATCTGTCTACAGTAGTTGTTGCTTCCTACCGGACAGTGACCCCGTCCTCTGAACTGCTGTTGAGTATTTCCAGTGGATATGGTTGTCAGTCAGTTGTCACCATCTTCATTTTAGCAACACAAACTGCACTCACTGGTCGATCCTGGGCAAAACAAAAATAAAAGTAGGGCAAGCTGCAGGGCAAGTTGCATGCATGCTTTACTAGACGTAGGGGTTAACAATTCTCTCTGATCTTAATGGAGGATCGCTGCTTTACAAAATAGTCTTGATTACCAAAAGCTCACAAATGCTAATTAATTAAGCTACACATGGAAGTTTTAGAACGGTGGGTTGGTGTTTGCATTATAGGTGCCAAAGCTCTTATTCTTTAGGTAGCTATGACTAATGAGTTATAAGTAGAGTTAGAAGCTACTCCAAGAATTCATTCCAAAGGAACATATGGGTATTTTAATTTCTCTCAAACAACTAAATTGTTTTTCTAATACAACTATTGATATAGAATTTTGTTGACTATTCTAGTAACTATTGAATCTGCAGAGATAAGTTTTTATATTGAAATTATTGAAGTCCGTTCGGCAATGACACAAGAAAGACTTGATGGATTGGCTATGATAGCACTTAAAGATGATATTTTGGAGAAATTTTTTTGTCAAGACCTGATTAAAGATTCTGTATCAAGGAATGCTAGAAAAATGGCACCGCTAAAAGATAGTAGTAGTTAAGAGTTTTAAGATTTTTCTTTTGATATGATGTAATTCTTAGAAGAAGTGCATTACCGATATGAGATATATATATATATATATATATATATATAAACTCGTTTTCTGTATCAAGGTCTAATTTTCGATTCGTACCGGGACTCCAATTTCTTGGGTACAGCCCTGGCTATGACAAACCGCGGATGTGTTTGCAATGGTCGTGACCTTGCTATGTAGACCGATGTTTTATCTGAGCTAACATTTGTGCAATTTTATTAACAGTTTTATTTATGATAGTTTAGTGACTAAAGTTAAAAAATAGCCTCACCTAAATTGCCCAATTCCTGCATTACATTTTCACTTCAAGCTCGGCCACCGTTTGGAGAGGTTGTCTGAGTGCAGTTCTGGCTAGGTGATGATATGAAGAAATTAGAGACACGACTGTTGGAGATGCCTTTACATATATATGAAATAAAATGGAAATATATTAAGATGAAATTTACACGTAACGATTCAATTCATGAAGGAATTCTAAGAATTTAATTCGGCGTTTCAGATGAGGCCTAAAACGTGAAGAAAAAAAAGTGCATTCCAACTTCTAGTCAGCACCTAGGTAGACATAAACTAACCTACAAAAAAGGCAACGCACAGAACGTTCCAATATCTAAATCACTTGGAGCATAGAAAAGGAAGCAAAGATGGTATAAAAATCGAAGACGATGACTTTCTTAGATCTCGTGTGTAGTGTGTGGTGAAGACTTAATTCGTGATAGTGACAATGGTTAGAACACGTAATCCACGGACATGAAAACAAGTTAGTGAAATTTAACTCCATCTTTTTTAAGGTATAATATATCTGGCCCAGAAGGGTCGAGACATTCTGATTCGCTGGTTAAAGTTCTGAGCCCACCTTTTACATGTAGGTCCCTGAAAGAGAGGAATTAAGTTCAGTCCTCGAAACTAGCAAAAGAGCTCCTGAACAAAGAATACAGAAAGCAATATGACCAAAATATTGAAATATCTCTCCTATAGCTAGGAAAGATGACTATTCCACCCCCTTTTCTAAAAATCTATGTGGTGGGTTAGACTTTATGTAGAGTTGGGTCCCGCCCCAAGGTCACTCTGAGTGCATTCTCAACCTAGCAATCTTTGACATTGGGTCAATTGACTTAGGGGATTTTCATAACCAATTCGTGCTACGAACAAGGCGGACGACTTCAAATGGCAGTTAGTCACAGTCTACAGGGCAGCACAACCTGAGTACGAGAAATGTTTGATCAAGCTAGTTCATGCTTGCAATAAAGAGACTCTTCTATTTGATCAAGCTAGTTCATGCTTGCAATAAAGAGACTCTTCCACTTTTAGTCGGGGGAGATTTCAATATTATCCACCACTAAGATGAGAACAACAATGAAAACTTTGATGCCCGATGGGTTTTCTTGTTCAATGCTGCAACTGACAGTTTGGATCTACGAGAGGTCGTCCTTGCGGGACGTCAATTCACTTGGGCTAATTTCTTAGAAAACCCCACGTTTGAAAAACTTGACCAGGTTCTTATGTCCATGGACTGGGAGCAAAAGCTTTCGTTGGTCATAGTCCAAGCCCGAGAGAGGTTTCTTTCCGATCATACCACTCTCTTGCTTAGTACAGGGGCTGCTTCACATGTAGACAATCCACTAATGTTTAAATTTGAACTTGTATGGTTGACTGGCGATGGTGGCTGAGGGAGGCAACATCAATGAAACGTTGGCCTAGTAAGATTTGTACCCTACGCTAATTCCTTCGAGGGTGGGCTAAAAACATGAGGGGAGTTTATAAAAAAAAGAAAAGAAACGCCTTTTGGCAGTTATTGATGAGTTTGATAAGAAAGCAGAGCAAGGTGGGCTGTTGATCGTTGAGATTGAGCTCAAGTTTGATGCCAGCGACTCCCTTGCCAGATAAAGTGGTATCAACGCATGAAAGTTAAACATATTCTTAAGGGGAATAACAACACTAAGTATTTCCAACTCGAGCAAGACGAGGGGATTATTTGGGACGAAGTAGAAGTTAAGTACATAATGTCCTAATATAAGAGTCTTTTTGCACCCAACGAACATAGTCATGTTTCCATGATTGAAACCATGGTGGAAAATATTCCTCAAGTTTCCGAGCAAGAGGAAGGTATTCTCACTCATATGTTGACTAAGAAAGAAATTAGAGACGTTGTGTTTTAGATGGAACACAACATGGCCTGGGGGAGGAATATACGGAAGGGCTAGTGATTCTTCATAAAACCATCCATGAGATGCATATTAAAAAACTTGATGGAGTCATATTTAAAGTAGACTTTGAAAAGATGTATGATAAAGTCAATTGGAAATTTCTGCAACAAGCTTTGTTCATGAAATGGTTTTCCCTAAATGGTGTGTTTGGATCGAAAAATTCATTCAAGGGGGAGTGCCAACATCAAAGTGAATGAAGATATATGAGATTTTTTCCAAATGCTAAAAGGATTGTGACACAGCGATTCCATGTCCCCCCTCCCCCATTGTATAATATCGTGGTGGATATGCTAGCAATTTTTATCGCCAGAGGTAAGGAGGATGGCCAGATTAGCGGAGTAGTTCCTCACGTTGTGGATGGCGGACTATCCATTCTTCAATATGCCCACAACACGATTCTTTTTCTGGACGACAATATGAAACAAGCCTTGAACCTCCAATTGCTTCTGTGTGTCTTTGAGCAACATTCAGGGTTAAAAATCAATTTTCACAAGAGCGAGATTTACTTTTTCGGCAAGGCCAAGGACGAGGAAGCATAATATGCCTAATTATTTGGGTGCGATGTTGGTTCATTCCTGTAACGCCCTGATTTCTAATAACCTAAAAATTAGGTTTACAAAAACTTTTGTGTTAACAAAGTTTAACTTAAGTGGACATAGCTAAAACTTTTACCGAAGAGATGGGTAAGCTAGATCTTAAGAATAAAACAAAGCTAAAACATCCTGCCCTTTTCTCTCGACTCCTATGTGCATTTAATCATGCACCTCATATTCACCCCCATTCCACCTTGGAACCATGGAGCGTCGAGACCCTAATTCCTCGACACCTTTCCTTTCATCTCATCGGTGTAATCCTAGACCAATGTCCTAAGCTAAGTGGCGGCAACACACTTCGGCAATACTAAAGCATGTATATATGGCAGGAACACTTTTTTTCGCACCTTTCTTCTTCCCCATGTATTTCCCCATACTCGGGTATAGATATATGCACACATATACACTACCCCATCTATGTATGAGAATATACAACGCTGGCCTCATTTTCTAAGCAATGGGTAAAATCTTAAACCCAACCTTTGACCAAATATCTCTAGAGTATATGGGGCCTACGTATTTCCATGTGGTCCCTATCCAACATGTCCTCCTTATGCCATACCCACACCTACTTGGTCTTGCCACCTTTCCTCCTTTCTGCATGTCCTATCTTGGTTATCGCTCGGATGTCCTCGGCAACCTTTCCCTTTCCTACACGTGTAAATCTCTAACATTGGGATCACATGCCCATCCTCTCCTTCCCCATCTCCTTTGTCTAACTCCATCGAATGCCCAAACTTATGCCTCGGCCCCTTCTCGGGCTATTCCATCATATATACATATATGGGTATACATGCATACCAGTAGGTGCTTGAGACCTAGCACCATGTCTATGACATGGCTACCCAAACTCCAGCAAAAGCAAGGACATAAATGTGTGTGTGTATATATATGCAGATACCTGAAACCTTAATCCTTTCCCCCTCAGCACCATTGACAAGACCTAACAACTTCTTCTCGAAGAAAGGCTCAAACCCTAAAACCCCGATATGATGGCATAACATCTAAACTGCTCTAACCTTCATCTCCAAAGGTCCACATGTCAGATATGGGGCCCATCCCCGTGAAACCCTAGCTCATACCCCTTCATTCCTATTTCATTTCTCTAAAATAGAAAGCCTAATATTATGATTTTATGTATTTCCATTGATCCTATTTCATTTCTCTAAAACAGAAAGCCTAATATTATCTTCCATTGCTCTAAAAATTCTAGAGAAATCCCCTAAAATATATGAGGCCCACATGCATCAAGTTATAAGATAAAATGGTGATGTCCAATACAAGATTTTTGAACAACATTTAAAATACAAGACTGAGCTAATTTTGCACTTGAACTACAATACCCCTATATAAATATCAGAATTTTTTTATAAAATTATAGAGCATCCCAAACCTCTCCAAAACTCAAAGTGCAAAAAGATTAGCAACTTCAGTTCAGAAGTTTTGAGCAATCTTTATCGAACACTTCTGTTCTAAACACTTCTATACATGTATCTTGCTCTTGAGGCTATAGAAAAATCCCATAAAGTGTCCAGGCCCCTCCCTACACCCCATGAACTTATCCATGCCCCTAGATAGCCCTGCCAAAGCCTCCTTTGCTTGCTATCTTGCTACACACCTAGCAATGCCAGGATTGACATGCCTTCCCCATCCCTATCTTCTCTGCCATGTCGTACCAGAGCTCCCTATTCTCTTCCTAAGGCTGTGTGCTAGCTCCATGACATGGAGGTGCATGCGTGCATGTGACTAGGCACGCCAGGACAACTTATGCCAAAGTGTGCAGGCACTGGCCGCGTCCAGAGCGCGTGCAGTGCGCAATCGTGTGCGGCATCCCGCATCTGGCATCGTCTAGCTACAACCTTGCCAAGTCAAAGCACACCAGGGCCTCCCTTGACCTCACCGCAACACACCACCACACCTGACCAGCCCGGGATCGTCTTCGTCCTTATCTCTTCCTGCGGCCGGCTCCAACAATGTAATTGACTCCCGAGCCTCCTCATCCTCCCCAAACCACCCCATTCTCCCTTCCATAGCTACAATAGTAACCAATTTGAACCAAAGCCTTCCTTCTTCCTCCTCTGCAAGCTCCTCTGCGCTGTGATTCTTCAATGTCCCGAGCTTTGTAAACCTCGCCAAGCCAAATTGATCACACCATTTGCTTCCCTGTCCTCTCCCGATCTTGTTCCCTTTTCCAATTTTTCGAGAGATGCAGCGACCAAAAGTGCCCAAACCTCACGCTGATTTCTCACCAGAACCTTTGCCGGAGTTCTCCCGAGTGGTGGAGTAATTTCCCACCCTCTACCAGGTGGGCCTCCTTTTCTCTTAAAAGCGGTGAAACGGTATGCAGGCCAATTCCACTAACAGGCGGGTTCGTGACCTCCCACCGGGCCCAACAGCAAGTTGAGTGAAGGCGCCCCACGCCCTTTACGTCTCCGACCGGTCCAGAACCATTTCTAGTTTGGTTCGACCGGTTCTAGTCCGGTTCTTGGAGATCGGTTTCCAGTTTTGGGCTCACAATGTTATTTCCTATTATCCTATTCAAACACATTTTTAAGTTTCAAACTTATTTGAATATAAACAGAGAGAAATTCATAATTACTTAAGAAATAGGATTTTTTTAATTTGCTAAAATATTTAAAGGTATTTCCAGAGCACTTTAATTAGGGATATACACATCTTTAAGCTTAATATCACCTTTATAACCTAAGTAAGCTAAAGAACCTATACGACTTGGAATTAAACCTCAATATCATGATTTCTTCCTATGCGATATTATTATTTCATGTCACGCAGGTAGTGGCATAAAGCTTAGAAGTTTCAAGAAAAGCCTTATGAACCTTGCCACCTATTCACCTTTGGACCAAGCTACAGCGCTCATCAACTTTGCCCTAAACCTAAGTAGGAAGGGAGAGGCTCATTGTTTCTCCTTGCTCGGATGTCTCGTACGCGAGGTTTCAGACCTAACATAAAACCCTAGCGACCCAGAATGTTTCCTAGGTTAAAAATCATATCACGAGCATATCATGTGCACCATTTGGTTCTTATTTGGAGTTCTTAACATCATCGTTTATTCATCATTATTTTAAATGTGTAGTTACTGACGTATTGGATTCCCTCGAGGAGGATCTTGAGTTTCCACATTACAAACTCCAAGAGGAAGATACGTACCCGACCTACAAGGCAAGTATCCCCACCTTGATCATGTTGAACCCTTTATGTTAAAATTTTACTTATGTTGATTGTGAACCATGCGTGCTATCTTGATAAGACCACTATTTTATGTTAGTCATAGCTACGTCTTGTTATTGCACGTGAACCATATGCCATCCCTTGTCACCTTAGGAATACTTCCCCTAATGGTATGGTAATACTAGCGGGAACCTAGGTGGTAGTATATAAGCTTGTATGCTAGAGCCACAGTAGGAGAAATTAATTTTTTTTGGCAAGTGCTATGGATTACTAGTTCATGTATGAGATGGATCCTCGGGAAGGTGTCCATTGTCCAGGAAAGATTTTTGGTGAAAATGATTTCCGACAAAACCCCAAATCAAACCGAAGTTGATTTGGATCCGAGTGAGAGATATAAGTTGGTGTTTGGGAGGAAGGTTGTCGAAATGAGGATGCTTTATGTGGCATTGTTAGTATCCAGTCTTGTGTGACTTGGGTTTAAATTGGAGTCTTGCTCGGATCAAGTAAAGACCGAATCTAAGTGCCGCTCGGCCAAGTTTATATCGTACATCCACAAGTCCTTTATGGGAAGGACTTGACATAGTATTCTATTTGGTACTAACGTATGAACCCCTAGGCGATATGTGGAAAGTGCAAAAGAGTTGGTAGACTCTAGAGAGCCTTCTCACGGTTAGCGTAGGAAGTTGTTCGACACAAAGGTGGGTCTACATTGTGCAATGGTTTAACAAGCAGTGCGAAAATGGCTCATCTAGCGGGTTAGTCATTAGGGGTAGATGGAGTTAAAGTCTCGTTGCGTAATCCCTACCGGTACACCTGGCGCAGTGTACTCATCGAGCTTTGGCAACAAGGGAGGATCATATCTTGTAGGTAAAGTCGTACAATCTCTACAGTGTTAAAAATCTATTCGAATAGCCACGTTCGCGGTCATGGACATAACTTGATTAGGCCACACCTTGGTTAGACTATGCTTTGGTTTCAAAGGCTGGGTCATGGATTTAAGGACGCGGGCATGATGTGTCTGCAGTGTGCGGTATGAGCTATGGGCTGGTAGTGGAAGCCACAGAAGCATGTTTAAGGTTGTGCCACATGGCGGTGGTACGAGGTCATGGTAAAGTAGCTCAGTGCGGAGCTGTGAAAGGAGAGAGCTGATTGCTATCGTCATATTAGGGTCATCATTCAACGAGTTTTTCTTAAATTGCTTTTCCAATCTATTATTATATTATTGATAGGAACTTACTTTTTCGCACAATATGGAACCTACGCTAGAATGTCTTCCTTGAAATAAGGCCCTACATGGATATAGCTGTTATATTATTCCCTACGGGATGCTTGCGAGTACATTCAATGTACTCAGCTGGCTTGTTGATTTGACTAGACAAGGAGGAGTATTTCTCCGAGGACGATAATGACTACGAAGGCTACGGTTTACCCAGTTGGTTGTCTGTTGGGTATGGCATACTGATGGGTGTCTATCACATGTATCATCTTTTCCGCTGCAGACTCTTTTAGTTCGGCCAATGGGCCATGTGTGTAAAATAAAGACCATGCTGGTCTATTATCAGACTTTGTATCATTTATATGACTTTGATATCTAAGTCAACTTGTGTGTACTAGCTACTGATCATGGGACCATCACGATAAAGACAAAGGGTTATCCGGTCCTTAAAATCAAGTACTCCACAATTCCCTTTTAGATACCTTGGCATCCTCATACATTCTAGAAAACTTCAAAACAGTAAGTGGAAAGGGGTAGAGGATAGATTGAGAAAAGAATGTAGCTAGAAGGGAAGACATTTATGTGGCCAACTAGTTCTTATAAACTCGGTCTAGAGTAGCTTGCCTATGTGTATGCTATCTTTGTTCGAGATCCTTATTGGGGTGCGTAAATGGTTGGAATTTTGTAGATCAAGAGTTTCTTTGGCAAAGTGACAAACATAAAAGAAAACATAGGTTAGCCAAATGGTGTATACTTTGTTGGCCCAAGGACCAAGGCAGACTTGGTATCCAAGACTCAGACTTGAAAAATAAATGTTTGCTTAGTAAGTGGTTTTTTAAGCAACTAAATGAAGAGGGAACATGACAAGACTTTCTTTGAGATAAGTATATCAAAGGGAAACACTTATTACAAGTAAAGTGTAGACCTGGAGAGTCCCATTTTTGGAGAGGGTTGATGGGTATTAAAGATCTCTTCTTCTGCTTCGGATCTTTTAGTGTCAAATAGGGGGAGGAGGTGAAGTTCTGGGAAGACACCTGGTTAGGTGGTCAACCTTTATGAAGACACCTGGTTAGGTGGTCAACCTTTATGAAGACACTTGGTTAGGTGCTCATGCATTATGTATTCAATATTCTAGTTTATACAACATTACTTGTAAGAAACATGCTACGGTTGCTGAAGTTATGGACTCTACACCATTAAATGTGTCCTTCCAAAGGGCTCTAATAGGTCCAAAATTGATAGCCTAGAATGAGGTGGTTCAACGGGTGTCACCCTTGTCTTTGGTGCCAGAGCGGGATATTATTATATGACAGCTCCATGCCTTGGGACAATTTTTTGTCCAAACAATGCATCAGACTTTGGGAACTATTCGACTCCATTACAGTTGCAAACACATATGGAGTTTCAAACGTCGTCTAAAAATAAAGACTTTTTGTGGTATTTATGTCAAGAGGTCATTTTGACTAAGGATAATCTAGCCAAGTGTAATTGGCAAGGGAGTAAATAATGTTATTTTTTGTTTTGAAGAGGGAGCCCATTCAACACCTCTTCTTTGATTGCCTATTTGCACGATTTGGTTGGCATGCTATTTATATTACCTTTAGTGTCAATAATATTTTTGGTGCTTGGCTTTGGGGGTTACGTGGTACACAAGGCTCTTAAGTTCTTGTGGGTACGGCTGCTCTTTGTTGGTCCATCTGGTTATGCAGAAATAAATTAGTTTTTAATAAAAAATGAATATCTAATCCATTGCATATTATTTACTCATGTATCAACCGGTTATGCTCGTGGTCTATACTGCAACGACAACAAGATGAGTTAGTTACCAGAGGTTTTATGTCCTAATATGGATAGTGTGTGCGTGCTAGGATATGTCCTAGTTAATTTTATGATAGTCTATCACCTCATTATTTTAAATTTGTCTATTTATTTCTATTGACTCAGTAGTACTCCCTTTATCCTAAAATATAAGGCATGCACGTATTCCAAGATTTACAATTAGATCTATAATATGTTGATTATGTGACACAAAAGTGATATCATCGGAAAATGCTTTCAAAAATGAATTTAATAATACTACTTTTGTTTCACATAACTAAAATATTATAGATTTAGTTATAAATCTTAAGATACGTGTATATCTTATATTTTGAGACAGAGAAAAATAATAGTTACCACTACTACAGAAACCATTTAGCAGGATGCCCCCTGTACAGACCGTTCAGTTGAACTGTTTGTGGAAATCACAGACGGTTCCCAAAAATAATCATCTAGGAAAACGACAACCGGCGCTACACAACAAGCGGGACGCTAAAGTACAGATCGTTCATATGCAAAACAGTCTGTATTAAAATTACAGACGGTCCACAACACGAACCATTTGTAATATGGAAAGTATCACAGACGGTTCGTATTTGTCACCGTTTGTATGACCTATATAGACCGTTGATTTTAGGAATCATCTATACTATGGATGCTATCACAGACAGTTGATGTTTGGAGCCGTCTGTATAAATGTCGACATAGATGGTTCTCGTGTTGGAGCCGTCTGTACTTTTGCAATATAAATGCAGTCCTCAGTCTCCACCTACCTCAAGCTCGGGCTTTTGCTGTCTGAAACAAAGTAGTGTGGTGGCGGCGCTACTTGTAGAATTGGTCGACGGTGCAATTTTTGGGGGAAAACTCATAGATTCAATGCCATTTGTTAGTCTAAGGTGAGTGCTATGTTTTAATTTGGTTTTAATATCCAAATTTATTGTATTTTGGATCTTGACCTAGCTAGATCTAGAAATTGTTCATGATGGATATAGAATTGTTTTAATGAGACATGAACCTTATTTTAGATTAATTTACATATGTGAATTTTGTTATAATTAGCTCCGAAGTTGAAGAAAATTTTACATAGTTGGATATTGCTCTCTAGAATTGGATAATGCATAATTACAAAAATGGGTAGCTTAAATGTAGTGTTTTAGATAAATCTACACATAATTGGGTTAATTTATGCATGACATAAATGTTGTTATACACATAATTTAACAATAAAAAGTATTTAACGATATGTTTTGATTAATTTTAGCTCATTTCTTACATATGACATTAATATTAATTTTCATCTAGCTTTCTTAGCTAATTACTTTGTGGGTTTTATGAGTTTACTTACATTTTTCTGTCAATTCAACATGATGGTTGGATTGGTTGGGTGTGTGAACTTATAATTGGGCGGTTGAGGGTTCAAAACATGGTTCTTGCAAAAGATAATTGCATTAAAACTTTGCCTTCTTTGGTACGCTGGCGCCACTACCCATGGCCTTCTCTGCTATGCCACCGGGCATAGCTAGCCTTCTTGGCACTCCTTTTCTGCATCCCTGGATGATGTAAGAGCAAATTGTGACGATTTTAACATTAATTTTCTCATTGTGCAGCGCGTCTAGCTAAATGGATCGTGAATGGATGTACGGTTCTCCTACGAACCAAGGGTACCTTGACGGTGTGATGAATTTTCTGAGAGTTGCTGAGGAGGATAGGTTGAAAAAAGGTGTTGAATTTATATATTGTCCTTGTTGCAATTGTAGTAATGAGAGATCATTTCTCAAACATAACTCAGCCCTACAGATCTAAGCGCACTTGATTATTAGGGGCTTCAAACTGGACTACACTTGTTGGACCCAACATGGTGAAGAGTAGAATATGTTACATGAGGAGGTTGGCATCGTTGAAGAACCCGAAGTCAACGAGATGATAGAAGATGACGATGAAGTATGTGCAGACAGTGGTTGTGGTGGTGCAGACAATGATGATAGGTTGGATCAGATGCTGCGCGATGCAGACGAGAATTATAATACTGAGAGATATTTAAACAAAATCTTGAGCTTGATTAAGGACTCTGAGAAACCTTTGTTCATGGGTTGCAAGCTGAAATACACAAAGTTGTCATCCGTGCTTGAGCTGCTTAAATTGAAAGCTAGCTATGGCTGGTCAGACAAGAGTTTCATAGTGCTCTTAGGTCTCCTATCCAACATGCTTCCAGATGAAAACGAGATACCAAAAAACACATACCAAGCAAAGCAGGTTATTTATACATTGGGGATGGAGGTAGAAAGGATACATGCATATCCAAACGGCTGTATCCTCTACCGTAAAGAATTAGCAAGCTTGCATTCATGTCCAGTGTGCAAAGCATCTTATTACAAGCGTAAGAGTCAATCAGACGATGGCGAGTATTGCATCAATGTGAAGAAAGGAATTCCTGCTAAGGTGATGTGGTATTTGCTTATAATCCTGCGTTTGAAGCGTCTATTTGCAAATCCAAAAGAGGCCAAATTATTGTGCTAGCACTCGGAGGACCGTAGGGAAGATGGAAAGCTAAGATACCCTGCTGATTCTGCCCAATGGAGAAACATCGACAAGATCTTCAAAGACTTCGGTGCGGAACCGAGGAATATAAGGTTTGCATTGAGCACGGACAAGATGAATCCTTTTGGCAGCATGAGCAGTCGGCACAACACTTGGCCAGTTGCTCTGAGTATGTACAACCTACCTCCTTGGCTGTGTACGAAACGGAAGTACATCATGATGTCGCTGCTTATCTAAGAGCCGAAGCAACCTGTGAATGATATTGATGTGTACCTATGACCATTAATTGGTGGAAGATCTCAAACTGCCGTGGATCAAAGGGGCGCAGGTATGGGATGCGTACAAGAAGCCAAATTTCATGCTTCGCGCCATGTTATTCTGCACGATCAATGATTTGCCTGCCCTACATAACCTTTCGGGCCAGAGTAAAGGAGCAGACAAGGCTTGCCCTTAGTGCTTAGACGGTACTACGAGTACGTGGCTGGCCCACTCTCGCAAAACGGTGTTCATGCGCCACCATAGATTCCTTAACAAGAATCACCCATACCGCAATATGAAGGAACAATTTGATGGGACGAGGGAGAGAGGTCTATTTCCAAGGCATTACAGTGGGCAAGAGGTGTACAACATGGTTAAAGATATTGATATTGTGCTTGGAATGGGGCTTAAAAAAAGGAAGGCCCGCGGCATGTAGAAAAAGAGATCAATATTTTGGGAGTTACCGTATTGGCAGCACCTCGAAGTTCGCCACTGCATCGATGTGATGCATGTAGAGAAGAACGTGTGTGACAGCCTGATTGGTCTCTTACTTAACATTCCAGGCAAGACAAAGGATGGCCTCCACGCATAGCTTGACTTGGTTGATATGAATATCAGGCCCGAATTGGCACCTGAGCCCCCCCCCAAAAAAGGCAGAACAAGGCTCCTCCGGCCTGCTATAATCTGAATAAGGCTAAGAGAACCGAGATGTGCCAGTGCTTGCATGGTTTGAAAGTTCCGTCCGGATATTCTGCTAACATCCAAAAACTTGTTTCGATGGAGGATTTAAAACTAGTCGGCATGAAGTCTCATGATTGCCTTGTGTTGATGACATAGATACTTCCTATTGCAATCTGAAATATCTAGCCGAGCTATCTTCGAGACATAATCATCAGGCTGTGTTACTTCTTTAACATAATTTCTCAGAAGGTAATCAATCCCGAAGTACTAATTGTGTTGCAGGCCGATGTGGTGAAGGCACTATGTCATCTTGAGATGTATTTTCCACCCTCGTTTTTCAATATCATGGCCCATGTCATCGTTCACCTCGTGAGAGAGATAAAGATATGTGGACCGGTCTTCCTACATCAAATGTACCCGTTTGAGAGGTACATGGAAATTCTGAAGCACTACGTACGGAACCGATGTCCGGATGGCAGCATCATCAAAGGTTACACAACCGAAGAGGTAGTCAACTTCTGCATTGATTACATGGACCAGCTCAAAACAATAGGTGTTCCAACGTCTCGCCACGAGGGGAGACTTCATGGAAAAGGGACCATAGGGAGGAAATTATTCATTGCTGACTATGCTGCGTTGTCTCAATCACATTTCACGGTCTTGCCGTACATGACAGAAGTATCCCCCCATATCGAAATGCATAAGGACGAGCTACGCCAAGAGAATCCAGGCCGTACGGAGGATTGGATCACGAGATAGCAAAACCGCAACTTCAGCAACTATTTGCAGGTGTGAATCGCTAATAGTTCGACCGAGGACAATATTTCCTGGTTGGCAAGATGGCCAAGTCACACAATCGTGAAGTTCGAAGCATACGACATAAATGGGTACACCTTTTATACCAGAGCACAGGATAGAAAGAGTACGGTACAGAGCAACGGTATGCGCATAGATGCCCTTCAAGACAAACGTGGGGTGTGCGCATACTACAGGTACATAGAGGAGATCTAGGAACTCGACTATATATGTTTCAAGATCCCCCTATTTCGGTGTTGTTGGCTCGCACTCTCAAGTGTTAAGGTCGACAAGTACGGCATGACGACACTGGATCTCGAATGTGCCGCGTACAAAGATGAACCTTTTGTACTCGCTAACCAAGTTGTTCAGGTCTTTTATGTGCAAGACCCGGCAAATCAAAAGCTGCACATAGTCCTTCAGGAAAAAAGAATGATCGTCGGAGTTGAGAATGTCATGGATGAAGAAGATTATAACCAATTTGATGAGTTCCCTCTCGGAGACCGCTCTGCCCTACACGAAGAAGAACCTCTGACCGGGGCCACTTGCTATCTACACCTCAATCATCAAGAAGGCCTAGTAGTTAAGGGAGATGGTCAAGCGCCATGATGTGATGTAATTCGATTGTAATTTTCAAAAAAAATTCGTCGTAATTGGAGTCTGTATGAATTAGTTATGAATTTTTTAAATAGTTATACAATTAAAAATTTAATTAGAGAGACAACAACCTGATGCAATGATCCTTTGTAAGAACCAAGCTTTGAACCCTAAACCTCCGGATTATAAGTTTACACACACAACCAACTTATTGAGAATCTTCAACTAATAGGGAGAGGCAAGCAATTATAACTACCTACCAAGTAATTAGTACAGACGGCTCCATTATCACAACCATCTGTAAAAATGAATACAGATGACTCGTAAAGGACAACCGTCTGTGAGGTATTAGTATAGACGGTTAGTATAACTGAACCGTCGGTACTAATTGTTATCATAGATGGTTCGTACAGGTGAACCATTTGTACTAGGTTTTATCACAGATGGTTGTTTTTATCACAGATGGTTGGTGTTAGTGAACCGTCTATAAAAATAAATCCATAAGAACCTTTTCGGCCCCGAGCCCGCACCACGTTTCATTCTAAACCCTAACTCTTCCCGCTCTTTCTCCAAAACCGCCGTCGCCGCTGCTCCTCCCCGTCGCTCCTTGCCAATGCCGCCACCCGGCCTCCCGACACCGACCTCCCCCGCTCCTTCCAAATGCTCCTCCCCATTGCTCCTCCCTGGTCGCCGCCGCTCCTCCCCATCTCTCCTCGCCGACCCCGCCGCCCGGCCTCCCCTGCTCTTCACCGACGCCACTGCCCGGCCTCCCCCGTCCCTCCCCAACACCGCGCGCGGCTGTCACGGACCTGGGAATTACATATGATTAGGGGAACGAATGGTCGCCAATGGCCGAGGGACCAGTCGACCTGGTGGCACGGTACCTGCGCCGTACTCACCGAGGCGGAGTGATCCGACACCTGACCAACGCAAGCCGGTCGGAAGCGACTAAACTTCCCAGAACCACAAACAATTCCCTGATCCGGTGGAGGTTTAGAGTCGTTCCCGAATCCTACCGCGCAAAGCAAGATCGGAGAAGCCCGGCGATTCTACCCACACCCTAACCTAGCTCCCGGTAGAATACACCCACACCCTGCCTGGCCGGCACAGCATCTCAGCCAGCGGGTCACTCAACCAATACCTACTCGACATAGTAAAAAGGGGAACAACTTTAATCCTTCACGGCATACCCATATACTTCATATCATACACACATTGCATATGGGCAGCCCGAATAACAACTCGATATCACAACAAAGCTCTACTACGATACGATAATAATACTAGCTGTCCACATAGTGAACAAATATTACATCACTCGGCTATAACCGAAAGTTTTAGTCGAATCCATAAAGTGAAACGACTAGCAGCGGATGGAATAAACAAGGCCCACAGCGGCGCATTAACCACTGTCCAAAATATTTCCACAAGAATCCCATAAGTCGAACACTACCGAGGAAACACAATTTCAAGCGTCGTCGAAAAAGTCCTCGACCACCGGCTCACCTGCAAGCTCTAGGATTAACCTAGATGAGTACAAAAGTACTCGCAAGACTTATTCGTGCTTGATTAAATGTCCTACACATGGATTTACTACAATAGGAGTAAACATGATGCTTCTCAGAGTAACAATATACAAATTAAGAACATAGCATTAACAGGGTGAAGTAAAGACAAGGTAGGTAACATGCTAATTCAGGGTACATACATATCAATGCCCAATCACCACAACATCCCTTTAACTAGTTCCAAATCAACTGAAGCAGCCCATACGTCAAATCCAAATTGATCCATTTAACCAATTCCAAATCAATTGGGGCAGCCCATATGTCAAATCCAAATTGATCCATCATATACACATTTTCATTTAATCTCTCGGACCGCTACCGACAACTCAACCACTGTAGGTATAGTGAGTGCATAACCGTTTGGAGGTAGCGAGCCTCCAAGGGGCGTGGAGACTTACCTCAACTATGCCTCAGTGTTGGTTCCCGCTAACGTTCCCTCGGTGATAAGGGATTGTGACACGCTGAAAATAAGGTTGGTGTGACGACAAAACTCTACTTACTCCTGGGTCGCCTTCACACTACAATTAACACCAACCGCACCCACTGTGCACGCCCTCAGCTCTCCCAACTCACTTAACAATTTGGTTGAAGAGCCATGACATGTTCTCAATGTAACATACATCCTACACATGCTAGTGTACGCAACCTTGCGAACGATAAACAGGTAAACATCCACACACATAGCACATATGAATAAGGCATACACAAGAGTACGAAAAGTAAAGATGCAACAAGCTCTGCTTGCCTTGCTCAGGTTGTTCCTGGTCTTGCGTGGAGTCGTAAGCCGGGTGGTCTCCTTCTTCAGGTTCTGTTGTAACCAATTCGAGGTACCGGAAAAGAAACGGCAAAAGAAGACAATGAGACCCAGCATGTATGCATGATGCGAAAGTTGGGTATGCAGGTCTAAGGGGATCTATTGGTGTCACGAAGTTGTGGCTACAAGCATTTTATCAGGTTACATTTGTAGCACTTAAATCCTAGTCCTATCGAGCGTGCATGTTAGGGTTCGCTCGATGGTTGGTTAGGGTTACGATCACGACAAATAAAAGCGGGTCATGACTCAAGGTGTTCATATTCTGAAAGGACTCAGCGATACCCAAAATAATGTGACTGGAACCACTCGATTTGGAGTTACGGTCGGCAAGCTAGGGTTTATCGACGGTCGGTGAAAAAAGGAACTAACGATTTCAAACTCTAAAATGATCTACTGTGCATTTGTCAATACTGGAAATCTAATTGAACCATATTGTAGGAAATCTCGCAAGGTTTCCGAATATATAAAATTTGTTAAAAACGGAGTTACGGTTCAAAAGTTACGTATTATGGAAAATCATCGTCCGAAATGCGAGGAACTACTTTTAACTCAATTTGGCTCAAATTTACATTCCAACTTTTGAATTTGTGTTTCAGCCATATTGTAGATAATTTCATAAGCTTTCCAACGATATATAATTTGCTGAATTTGGATCTACGGATCAAAAGATATAGTGTTTTGAAAATCGTCAGAAAATCAAACCAAACCCTAACCCTAAATTCTTTTCTCTGCGCAAAAGAACAACACTACGGGTACCCGAGCTAATCTACCCCAATTCCTACCCCTACCCGCAGCCCAGCTGACCAGCGGGACCCATCGCCAGGCGCTGACTGGGCTTCGGTGGCCAATGGGAGGGGGCCGCGTGGCCTCCTTCTCATCTCTCTCTCCCTCTCACTCGGGCTCGGCCGGAAAAGGGGCATGGCGGTGGCGCTCTCGCCGGAGAGGAGGCCGAAGGCGCTAGGAGGGGCGGCGGGCTCGGAGAATCGGCGGGAAGCGGTGGCGGCTCACCCTGAGCTCGTTGCGGCGGTACGGGGAGGCTGCGGTGTTCAGAGGGGAGTCCACGACAGTGAGGAGCGGCGGGGAGATCCGGGCGTCGGCGGCGGGGTGGCTCCGGGCTTCGATCTGCGAAGAGGAGGGGTGGAGGAGGTTAGGGGAGAGGAGGCGGAGCTCGGGGGCAAGAAAAAGAGACTCGGGAAGAACCGGAGCGGCGGGAGGAGATCGCCAGCATTGTGGCCGGACTTGGAGACGAAGGCGACGGCGCGGGATGTGCTCCGGCAACAATAGGGAAAGGAGGTGGGGGAGCTAGGGTTCGGACCAGCGCGGAGGGCGGTCGGGACGCGGGTTAAATAGGGCGGCGGTCGGGAGCTCGGCAGTGGCGCGCCGCCCACCGGGGCCAACCAGCGGCGAGGACGTGGCGGCGGGGTCCCGACAGGTGGGACCCGCACGTCGGGTGAGAGGGGAAAGCGCGGAGGGGCTCGGGGCGTTTCCAGTGGGGGAAGCGGCAACTCCCCGGGGGCGTCTTCCTAGGGAGGAGGCGGAAAGCGGGCTGGGGAGAAGGCGGCTTCGGCGCAAGCGGGCCGGCCGAGCGCGGCCCAAAAGGCCTCGGCCCTTTTTGCCTTTTTCTTTTCTTTTTGTTTTTCCCTTTTCCCTGTTTCTAGCAACAGAGACTTTATTTAAGTGGTTTGAGTACTCAAATGGACTCCAAAATTTCTGAAATTTTTACAGGAGGTTTATAACTAAGTTTAAAACTTACCATAAAAATTTGAGATCATTTGGAGCTGTTTTGATAGTATTTTGAATTTAAATTCAAATATGCCCCAAAATTTGGTTTAAACTATAACTAGGCCCTAAACATTTCCAAAATTTTTGGAAGTTCATATATGGGTACATTTCCCATATTTCATGGCTATTTATGTACTTTTGCAACTTTTCACTCACTAAAATATTGTCTAATCCCCTAATTACAAATCAGTCCTTTAGGGCAGTTGGATTCCCGGCTCTCCGATTGGGTTGGCATGACCTTAGGGTTTTTGAACGAGAGATCATCGAGCATTGGTCCAACTAGGGAGCACTAATCTCGCCCACCTACTTTTAGTGACATTGATATTTGTTAATCCAAATAAGTTGATTGGTGTTTGCTAAATTAACCACCGAGAAGGAGATATGTACATATTCTATAAAATAAAGTTTTCATACATTTAAGTTTAAATAAGGTGTGGGTGGGGATGATGGCATGTATGCATGAATGCAAGGCAAAGATCTAATTATCGAATTCGGGTATTACAGCGGCCTTCTTGACCCCGACCTCCCCCGATTCTCGCCGATGCCGCCTCCCGGGTTCCCCACGCTGCCGCCGAGCTCCACCTCCCGCCGCCGAGCTCCGTGGTTTGTTTTTCTTCCTATTTTTCTTCAATTATCTACATTCTGCCTACCTGCTACCACTGTGTTGCTGAACATTATTTGCCTGGATGTTCTTCTCACTTCCTGTTCCTCCTAATGATGCATAGGAGAAACTTGCGAATCACAAGGCAAGTGTTGTCATCATGTTGTTGTATTGTTGTAGCCCCATATGTACATGTTTAATTCGTTTGTTGTAGTGATGTTTTTATTTTAGAGATTTGCAGTTTAATGTGATGTACTGATTGATGAAAATGTATAATTGTGTAAAAGGGCAGCCACCATCTGACTGATGAAATCGCCCTACTGCTTGTTAATTGAAATTCATTGTTTTTTGCCTTATGTACTCATTTACCTCTCTTCATGTTGTAGACTATAAAAATAATTAAGTAAGCAATCTTATTCTGACTTTGTTCCCATAAACCATCAATATGTGAAATATGCATCTTTCTTAACTAATATACCTCCAATCTCCTGAGAATATAGTAGACAAATTTTGTCTGATTGATATTAGTGGAAAAATATGTAGAGTTTGCCCTTCATTAACAGAACATCATATTTGGCCCTAGGCTCTTTTGTTGATTTTGGTTGCTCAACTTGGTAATTTTGTTCATTTCATTCCTCTCTTTATTTACAATAATGAAGAATCGTATGCATTTTATGTCCTATAGTTTGAATTATTCTAATATATTAAGACTTACACAGTACTAAACTGTGAGGGACCCGGTTTTTTATTTCGATTCAAAGAATTCACAACAAGTGAAGACGGTGACCATAGCCGCTACCTGCGACAGACTATGGCCTACCCCCGCCCCGTGCGACATGCATACGACACAATGCGTATGTCTCACCACGGCCTGATTGGGGGATCACGATTCCAAAAACATACGCCTCATGTGTATGACTCACTTTGGCAATGGACCATACATTCACTTTGCACTTGAGTTGAATCGAGATAAAATATCAAGTACCTCCATATGCATCCAACCACACTCCCCATTTCAACATACACGCATGACAGACGGGAGGTGGGGGCATATGTTGGACAGTGAGAATATCATCACACAAACTACTACAATATGATAATAAAGCTAGCTGTTCACATAGTGAACTATGAGAATTACATCATTCGGTAATAACCGGAAGTTTAGTCAAATCTGAAATAAACATGCAACAGTGGATAAAAGTAAAATGGATCCCACAGCGGAGCATCAACAGCTGTCCAAAAGCCAAAAGAAGTCCCACGAGTCGAACGCCAACCAAAGAAGCCAAGAGGCTATGCATCGTTAAAGTAATCCGCAACCACTGGCTCACCTGCAAAGTCTAGGAATATCCTAGGTGAGTACAAATGTACTCACAAGTCTTATTCGTGCTTGATTAAATGCCCTACACGTGCTCCACTACAGCAGTAAGTAAACATGATGCATTCCGGATTAACAAGATACAAATAAACACATGGCAGCGGTGACAACATGGAAGAAAAGCATTGAGTTTGACTTGCGGTCCAGATTTCATACAAATCAAAGTACGAACATAATAATGTGAATATCATCATTTCCAATTCATTCAGGGGCAGCCCACACCCCAATTCAATTACAGATTCATCTCAATAATATTTTCCATCCATCAATCTCTCGGATCATTACCGGCAATACGACCACACTGAGTATAGCGAGTGCATTTCCCTTGGAGGTTGCAAGGTTCCAAGGGACTCTGAGACTTACCTCAACCATATCCCAGCATCGATTCCGGTGACGTCCACGTGCTGAAAAGTTCCGGTGACGTCCACGCGGTGAAAAGGGAGATGCACGATGAAGTTGCCTCAGGTTGGTATAGCGACAAAAACACTTCTAAACACCGGGGGTCGCATTCATGGCATCAATTAATACCAACCGTATTCATCGTGCACACCCTCGGCTCTCACATCTCACCTTAGCAAGTTTAAGTTAATAGGGCAACGAGGTTAATTCTCAGCCATAGCTGAACATGATCACCCACCACACCCTAACGTGCTAGTTTACTCAGAATATCGGTCATACTGCTCAAACAAACATTCCACACTCAAACATATATAGGTAAGGCATTGTAAGTAACAATATAAAGGTGCAACAAGCTCTGCTTGCCTTGATCACAAAGCTCAGGGTCTTGAGTGGAATCAAAAGTTTGATGTTCTTCCCCTTCGGGCTCTTTCGTAAGCAACACGAAATACTGGAAAAGAAACGACAAAAGAAAGTAATAAGTCTAGCATGAATGCATGATGGGTAATGCTAGGTGTGAACTTCTAAAGTGACTTATGAATGTGAAACCTACTGCAGCAGGAATTTTTCAATTTGAACTTGTAGAAATTAAATTGTTGTCTTAGCAATGCATGTATGTCCTTCTAAGTTCGAATGCATGTTGAGTTTGAAAATTACTATTCACAGTGAATGGTCATGCCCCGAAATGTTTATATTATGGAAGTACCCTAAGATACGAATCTAACACAACTGGAATCGCTCAATTTGGAGCTATAACCATCTAGTTATGATTTTTTCGAAAATTAGTGCATAAGAGGGGGATGAACCATCGCACCCTCAAAGTTGGTCAAATTTTAGTGGCAAATTCTTGAATTGTGTCTGAGCCAAGTTGTAGATAATTTCACAAGGATTCTAGAAATATAAAATTTATCCATTTGGAGTTACGAGCAAAAGGTTATCGCATTTTCGAATTGTCCGATTTGGGGGCAAAAGGTTATCGCATTTTCAAATTGTCCGATTTGGAGTTACGATTCTTGAAAGGGATGTGGTATCAACAGTACAGACAGTTATAAAAACAAATAGTCTGTGATAAGGATTTACAGTACACATATTGCATCAGTACAAACGGCTCTTAGAAACAACCGTCCGTGATAAGGATTTACAGTACACGTATTGCATCAGTATAGACGGCTCTTAGAAACAACCATATGTGAAAACGATTTATACAGACTGTTCCCACCACGAACGATCTGTGAAAATGATTTATACAAATAGTTCGTGGATAGAACCGTCTGTGATATTTATTTTGCACAGACTGTGTGTGGTAAGAACCATCTATGATATTACTTTTATATAGACGGTTGGATAACCGTCTGTACAAATTGACACTTTATTATAGACAGTTTAAAAAAAGGTATCGCACATGAGCTGTGAACAGTCTATGAAAATAAGTTTGTAGCAGTGTACGGGCCGGCGTCTGTCACGAAGAGGCCGGGAAACGCACCGCTTCGTCATCTAAAAAGAGCCTCTCCTATACGCCTTGACGAAACAACATGCAGGTCCCTAACAAGACCAGGAATTACAGTATGGTCCTTAAAACATACAAAAGAGGCCATGAACCAAAAACAAATGCAATGTAGTCTCGGGAAAGATGACGTGATCAGCTCCGGTGAACAACTTCGCCTGAGGCGCACAGATATGGACACAAAGAACTCTCACCGGGGATCCAAAGCCGCGGCAAGGGTACTAAGATATCGGAACAAACAAAGCTTGTAACAGTGCTAGGGATCAACCCAAGAAACAGCATCCGCAACTGGGACTAATTAGGACCTCAATACTGGTGGCTTCCTTTTTTTAGCACAACCCTGGTGGCGTCTTGTGTTAGGTGAGTTGAAGCGGACAGAAACTAGATTTTGCATTTTGAGAAAATGCGCAAGTAGAAACCACGAACGTATACATTCGCACATACACTCAATTACACTTAAATATAAACGTCTATTGAATACTTGACTGACGGAGCTAGGAGAGCTCATAGCCAATCTCATGACCGCCGATCTGGTTTCCCAAAATATGTAACGTAGCTAGATGGCTAATTAAGACACTGGTAGCCATGTAACCTACTCATATCTAGTTGGCTATCATTAGTTGACCATATCTGTTCCGAAGATGGTTAATTATATGAAGGTGGGGACTGTAACTAACCTTGCCTCTTAATCCAAGACTAGCTGCAAGTGGGTTAGGGCAGGCAGACTCCATTATACTATATGCATGTATATTTTTTGTCGCGGTGCGTGGTTTCTTTTATCACGTTTGTCGTTCCTTCTTTTACTTTTGGGGGACGACCAGGCTTGTGTAATATACCAAATCCATAAGCACAGAACACATCACTGTGATGCACGCCGCAGACTAACATTGCAGTAGACACAATAGTAATTGCAACATCAGCGATATGTGAGGTATTCCTTTGTGCCACGTTGGCATGTACAACAACCAGGCACTATTACTGACAGCATATTTTGTGATAACCGAAGATCGTTGAGCAGCGGCGAACCTAGAACAAAAATCACCAGATATCCTATGGATCACTTATGTGCGTAGAGTTACGTACTAGGTCTAGACTAGAGGATACACACCTATGTACAATAAGACCCGGTATCTCGAACACCCATGTAACACAATGTCGGTCCGGCATGCTGTCCAGGGAATGAAGACCGGCCGTTAGAAAATATTCTCCTGGCAGTTAACCATACGGCAAACACACTCTGGACTAGGCTTCACGGGAATTAGAAATGTATGATTAGTCACCAGCAAGTAAATTATTCGTGAGGGCTTGGGACAGATTCCAGTGGTGGAGGAGGAGACAACAACAAATACGGGGAAGTGGTTGTGCTTTGTTATGGAGCTAGGGATTTCGGAGGTGGCTGGGCGGGGATTTTGTCCTATTGAAGGCTATATCACTGACAGTAATAAACAAAAGGCTGCGTATTACTTTACTCTCTCTGTTCGGAAATATAAGGTGCACATGCTTTCTAAAATTTATGTTTAACCAATAATTTATTCAATAATACATGGATTACATTATACAAAATCAATGTTGTTATATTCATATTAAAAAGCACTTTTCAATAGAATCATTTTGTATCATGTAATTCATATATTATTAAACAAATTTTTAGTCAAATATAAGTTTTAGAAAGCGTGTGCGCCTTACATTTCTAAATGGATTCTAAATGGAGGGAGTAGTTTTCTTACGGTCATTGGCAGTATAGACATGAAGTGTTTTTTCTTGATGGCGTTATTAAATAGGCAATAATTCCTGATATCTGGTTTCGCTGAGGGGATGTAAGATTTGCAGGGTAGCAAATTTATGGGAAGATAAAACTACACATGGATTACTGTACGTATAGTCTATAGTTTTATGTAGTGGGAAGACACAGATATAAAATTATAAGGTGTATTTTAATTGTCCCATTGAAGCTCTAACCAATAATTAATCTAATAATATGCTGATTATGTGACACAAAATTATATAATCAGATTCTTCTTTACAACTTTCTCTTACAATTATGATTTTGTAGCTATTAATGAAATATTGTATAAATAATTTACAATCAAAATATAAATTGAGATAGTGAAAATAGATAGAGGGAACATATTAGCCAATTAGAACTTGCACTTACGTCCAACGCACTTATTGCTGACGCTGGTATAGTTTAGTCACTGCTTCCAGGAATCCCGGCAAGCTAGGGCCCTGTTTGTTTGGGCTCTTTTTGGCTTTTGGACTTTGGCTTCGAAGCCAAAAAAGCACTTAAATATGTGCTTTTGGCTTTTGGCTTTTTGGAAGCCGAAAGCACATAATATGTAGTTTCAGCTTTCAAAAAGCCAAAAGCCAAAAGCACCTATTTAGGTGCTTTTTTTGGCTTCGAAGCCAAAGTCCAAAAGTCAAAAAAAGCCCAAACAAACACCCCCCTAGTGGATTAGGAGCTGGCCACGTAGTGCAACGCCCGATGGCCGTGGAATGACGAAAGATCTAGACCGGCAACAGCATCCATGGTCCGACTCCGACCTGATGATTGATGCATGCATATTGCATAGGGTACGTCAAGGCGGCTGACGTGCAAGTTAAACCGCAAGCAGTGGAAGCCGAAAATTTAGATCCTGTGTGATCTCTTGGTTTGCTAGGAGTGTCCTAATTCCAAGTTCACGCTCCGACCAGCTTTCTACCCACAGAATTGATTACTATCTATGTGCTATAAAGTAGATCAATTAGGTGAAAAACGTAGCGCAAAAGTCGTTGGAAGTGTAACGAAAAGAATCATGGAGTAAACCCATGACGTCATCACTTCAGTTCGGTTTTACACAGGTTAGGAAACCTAGTTAATTCAGAGTTCAGATCAGTAGGTGCAAAGACAACGGATATCAACATCGATCACGACATTACCTCAAAGGATGTGCTTGATAATATATGTGATCATTCTGCCAAAAAATGTGTGGTAGACAACACTGATGTATGATCTTCTCTCTGTAAAGAAAAAGTGGCAGATAATACACGACACATGAAAAGCCCGACGAAAATAAGGTAGTGGCAACATCAAGCGGTACTAGGAAAAAATCATCTGTAACAGTCACGAGATCTACCACTAGTGTTTCTTCCCTGCTTTGCTTTTCCTGGATGAAAGTATCGCGCTAGTTGACTCAGGTGAGGGATCACAAAGAGCAAAAATGTAAACCTAAATATTCTAAACAAACAACAGATGATCTCCAGTGAGTAAACAAACAATTAAACATCACACCAAACTGCTTATATCATCCAACTCATGATAGTGCAAAACGTCGTGATTATATCCTTAATTAATACTTTCATTCGTGACCCGTCTTTCCCCAAATTCGTAATATGCGCCTCATCGAGCACCTCAACAGAAAAGAAATAATGAACTTTAACCATGCTTAAGTGTGAGGTTTCCCAAAAACTTAAAGCAGATCAAGGGCACCGTCACACAAGAACCGGCTTTCTTCAGCTACCAAATACTGTATCCTGCCTGCCCATTTTAGTCCCCAACAGTGGCCCCCACAAGAAAGCAATCAGCAGCAATCTCAAGTCTGAAACTACTCCATCAAAGGCAATTAAAGGCACAAGAATCCATCACTCAATTATGGATCTTGACACTGCTGCTGGATCCTTCTTGCTCGTACTTTGAGATCCCAAAGATGCCATCCTTCCCCAGCCTCAAGTACACCATAATGTACTGCATTATTGGTGTAGTAGTGTACTACTGAAACTGCATCGGCAGATGCAGGTGTCACCTGACGAGCTCGCAAGGTTTTGCAGCCGTTGGAGCTGCAGAGAGTCCATGCCCGTCGCTTTCGGAGCGAGTCACTCTGAATTCTGCAGAGGAAATGATGGACCGCCGCGTCATGCGTCGGCGAGCCCGGTCCGTCCATCTGTGGCAGAGCTAGAGGGATAGCATGTTCCCCAGTCTCCCGGTGAGATTGCGAGGTGCTACAATCTTCCAATGGCTCCGGTCCCTTTCTTTTCCAGGTCAGGTGTAGCCATCGTTGATCCATCAAATCATCACTGCAAAAAACAAATCAGGTCATCTCTCCGCATTTACACCAAGTTTTCCAGAGAGATCTCAAGACGTTCACGGACCTATTCTCTGCAGTGATCTTCATTCTGAAGTTCCTGAAGGTATCGAATTTGATCAGCAGATTAAGAGAAGAGATCAAGGACAATACGATATGCATGATGCTGCTAAAGAGAGAGGGAAGCTGGTGCAGTGGCGTGCCTACCTTGAAAAAGAAGAATTGTCGCGGTGAATGTCCGCATCACACCATGTCACGCAGCTTTCAGTCAGCATCGCCAATGCCACAGCGAAGCCTCGGTTCATGAGACATGACACCTAGTACACCAGGAATCAAGGAATCGATCACCAAATAAGATTAAATATAAGCAAGCCATCATGATCATGCAGCCTTGTACCAGGCCAATAATAGTAAGAGAGTCAGAAACCGATTTTCTTTTTCCGGTAGTAAAGATTTCGTGAAAACAAATGGTTGAAGAACAGCAGCTAATCAGCAGTCATAATTTGCGACGGTTTATAAACCAATTTATTTATCAACATCAATAATAAAGCTGAACATCGTATGTCAAGGAACAGGTCCCATGTAATCAAGAAAGCTGAACATCGCATGCCCATCAAACAAACCTATAACAACAGCCATTTGTGTTTGCAAATCAAGGAACAGGTCCCCTGTAAATAATTACTCGACCAGTTCATAATCCCTTGATGCTCGGCAGCTTCAAAGCAGGCACGCAAAAATAAAGATTGCTCGTCATTATCCTCACTGCAGTGCTTTTGACGCAGAGTCTCCCCAAACACCTGTTCCCTACATTTATATTACCTTTACCCATTTTATTCTTCACGTATACTCCTTTGTGTTGCCAACGAGCAACTAGGATAACAGAACTCTGCGCCTTCCGAACTAAAAGTTACTGTTAAAAGTAAAAGTGTGGAAGTGAGCAGTTGATATGCATGCCTCACGAACCATATTTTCCATAATTTTATGCATTATCGCGAAACACATTTATTTGCTAACAATTTTCATAGGAAATTGATGGTTTCCATGTACTTCAAGAGCTTGATAAGCACCAGATTGCAAATATACCAGAAAGAAGCAAAACCGAAAGAGACCGCCAACTTGAGGGGGTGCACGAAGAATTGATGACTTGTATAGTTTTCTAAAGACAGTCTGCACAAGGCTCACTATTTCAAGAAGCTCGCATGTTTCCCATGTTTTCATTAAAGATATACTGTAGTTGTCACCCTTTGTACGGTATTGTCACATTAACATGATATTGGTAATTAAGTGTATGTTCTGTACTTGCCGGTCTTATCCGGTTTCTTCTTTATAAAATGAAGAAATTTTTTTATAAATATTATTTTTAAAACAAAAAATTCGAGATATATGGCTCTCATTTCAGAAATTACAAAACTAATATCACGTCATTCGACCGTTGGACGATTTCGGCGTTGTCGTTTCACCATTGGACGATAACGCTCTGTCGTCTAACCTGTAACCGAAATCGCACCGAAAGCGGGCGCAACAGTGCGATAAGATGCGTGATGGGACAGCTGTCGTCCAACGGTTGGACGATAGCGCGTTGTCGTTCAACGGTCGAACGATAACCGCTTATCGTCCCATGGTTGGACGACAGCCCCTTATGTCGCGCGCCCGTGACTTTCCTGCTTTGCGTCGCGTCGTGCGGCCGTTTTTCCCTCACCCGGGCGCGTGCGCAGAAGTCCAGCGGGAGAAAGAAGAGAGGAGGGAAAGGAGAGAAAGAAGAGAGGAGAGGAAGAAGGAGGAGAGGAGGAGGAGAGGAAGGAGGAGAGGAAGAAGGAGGAGGGGATGGAGGAAGGAGGAAGGAGGAGAGGAAGAAGGAGGAGGAGAAGGAGGAAGGAGGAGAGGAAGAAGGAGGGGAGGTGAGTTCGGGGAGGCCGAGCTCCGCATCTTTGGTAAATTTTTTAAATTTTATTAGTTAGGTATTATTTTTTTTTAGTTTAGTACGTATTAGTTTGTAATTACTTATATTATTTAGGTTGTTTAGTACAAAATATGCAAATATAGATTATGTATAGGTTACTTATATTATGCAAATATAGATTACGTATTGATTATGCAAATATTATTTAGGTTGTTTAGTACGAATTATTTATATTATTTAGGTTGTATATCATTATAGGTTATGTATGTAAATATAGATTATGCAAATTAAATCTCGTAGTTTAGTTAGGTCTATAATTGATTAGACGATGGGGGAAAATTGTTATTAAATTAGGTCGAACTAATTAGTTCTACTATTAGAGACGTAGAATATTAGTATGTAGTTAGGTTAATTATTTCGTATTCGTGTTGACCGTTACGTTCGATCGTGCTAAAAGTTCTATCCTGATTTATCGGTCGATAACCCTGGTGTGGTCCGGATCACCCTTGTACACGCTGTACGCGTGTACTCGACCTACATTTAGCACGAAAGAATTTAGCGGTCGCGCAACGTAATAGAATTACATGTTTTACTGAGTACGTGAGGAAGATGTCAATTTATCTTACGGCAGGTATGTCCGAGTTAGTAAATATGATGGTGTACTATGGTCCTGGGGTTGTTCGATCAATCGGAGTGGGGTTGATCTTAGTGAATTCAGCCATGTTGATTTGTCTATTTCCGATCCGGAAAGGTTGAACTTCAAGGAAGCCAATCATTGGCTTACACGTACCTTCTCGATGGATCCCGCACTGTATGTTGTGACCATTCAGGCAGTGTTTACCAAGTCTTGCACTGATATTAAATGAGACTTGTTGCCGATCGAGAGTACTAGAGACTGGAGATCGTGGATGCGGGTTTGCAATGCTAGAAAACGTCCTCCGGTCGCACTAGTGCAAGCCATCATGAGGGGTGGCGGGTCAGAAGGCGGTGGGTACGAAGCGGAGCAGAGCAATCCAGAACCACAGGTGGACGAGGTAGTTCATTCAGGTTGGCAAGCTGGGCAAGCTGGGCAGAGCAGTCAACCGGTAGAAAGAGTTCCCATGGGGCAGGCGGATGAAGAAGATGATTTCGAGTGCATGCAGGAGGTAATGGAACAGGAAGATGAAGATGGAATGGCTGAAGATGTGGATGAAGATAGCGGTGAAGAAGATAACACTCATACGTCTCCGATTCCAATTGCATGGAGTCAGGAACTTCTTGGTGCCATGAGTGTGAATGATGGCCATGATTCTTGTTGGGAATATAACAAGAACCAGATCCAAATTGGTTCGATGTATGCCACCAAGAAAGAATTGAAGCATGCAGTCACGCAATGGGCCATGTCCACGCAGAGGATTTTCAGAACCGACATATCTTCTCTGAATAATTTAACTTTAACATGTACTGCTCATGGCTGCGAAAGCAAGGTGCACGTCCATGTGCCCAAGTATGAAGTGAATTGGGTCGTGACCAATGTCGTGCCGCACACTTGCGTCAGAAGCAATGTCCTAGCGCGTCACTCGAATCTGACATCCACTCTGATCGCAGAACTGATGTACAACGAGATAGTGGAGAAGAAAGACATGGAAGCGAAGCACATACAAGTTACAATAAAGAGCAGGTACAAGTACGAAATCCCATATGGGCAGGCTTGGAGGGCTAAGCATGAAGGCCATGGAGATGCGCCTCGGCACTTTCTATGACTCGTACGACAACCTGCCCCGTCTGCTTTACACACTCCTCCTCCGGAACCCAGGGACACATGTTGACATTCAGCACTCGGTGAACCCGCATTTTCCAGGCTATAAAGTGCTGAACCGAGCTTTCTTCTCTTTCGGTGCATGCATTGAAGCTTTCAGGCATTGTCGTCCAGTGCTGTGCGTGGATGAGACATTTCTGACAGGCAAGTACAAGGGGCAGATACTGACGGCGATTGGTGTGGATGGCAACAATCAGATCCTGCCATTAGTGATGGCGTTCGTTGAGGGTGAGAATTTCTCGAGCTGGTTATGGTTCTTCAGGCAGCTCAAGCATGGAGTAGTGAAGAATCGGGAGAACGTATGTGTTATTCACGACAGGCACCTTGGTATACTGAAAGCAGTGAAGACACTACAGGAGCCAACGGCTGATGAAGATCACCCTTGGCCGGACCTGCAAAGCCGTTGGTGCATGCGCCATCTAGGGGCTAATTTTTTTAGCCAGTTTAGGAACAAGCGTCTGATGAATCTGTTTAAGAGGCTGTGCAAGCAGAACCAGGAGAAGAAGTATAAAACTTTGTGGCGGAAGCTCGATGACTTTACTAAGAGCGAGATCATAGATCGCAAGAAAAAAAATGTCGTACTTATCCCGGAAGAAGAGCCACGGGAGCTTTCTGCTATTCCTGCAATTGACCCTCCTGGTACGAGGAGGAGGAAGGCCAAACAAATAAAGAGTTTCCTCAGTGGATAGAGAAAGAGCCGCCTGAGAAGTGGTCTCTGCTTCATGACACTCATGGCGCTAGGTACGGCATCATGACCACCAACCTTGCGGAGGTGTACAACTTTGTGCTTAGAGGGCAGTGGGGTTTACCTCTAACTGCTATCGTCGAGGGTGCGATGCATGGCACCGTGAGGTACTTTCAAGAGAGGTACAGAAATGCTGCACTGCATATGAACAATTTTTCTGCGACCCCGTATTGTGCAAAGGTCATGAAGTACATGGAGGATAAGATTCAAAAGGGATTGGGGCACACAGTCTACAGCATTGGGAATCTAGAAAGGTGGTACGAGGTACATCTAAGGGATAAAACTGGTTTCGGGTTGCGAACGAGACGAAGACGCATGAGGTTACAATTGGAATGGAAGACACGCCCACTTGCAAGTGCACATGCAACAAACCCAAACTGCTACACCTGCCTTGCTCTCATGTGCTCGCTGCATGTGGCCAAATTGGGATGGACTCAATCTCGTTCGTGTCACCTTACTATCTGAAGCAGTCCGTGCTCCATACTTGGAGCGGCGAGATAAGTGGATTCCGTGCGGTTGGCAATTTCAACAAGGTAGACGAGGCTCAAAGGGAATACATCCCAGATTTAAGACTACTCCGGGTTGCACGAGGTCGACGGTAGGTTCGTCGTATTCGTAACGACATGGACCAATCGGAGGCTGGTGGTCCAACTAGACAGTGCATGCATTGCTCAAGGTATGGGCACAGAATGAAAAACTGTCCTGACTTACAGAAACAAGGCCAAGGGGATACTTTAGGTGGCGCTAGCACATCGGTGCCTGGAAGCGCAGCAGGAGAACGTTGAAATGCTATATACTTTCAACTTAGTTTGTTCCGTACAATAACATATTTATTCCCTATGTGTTGAATTAAAATTGTGTTTGTATTCCTGTAAGTTTGTATTTCTATAAGTTTGTATTCCTGTAAGTTTGTAATTCACGTAAGAATCCTTACGTTTGTAAACTCATAATTCGTGTAAGAATCCTTAAGTTTATAAGTTCGAAATTCGTGTAAGTTTATATTTGTACATTTCTGGTACGTTTATATTTCTACGAATCCATTATTACCACAGGTATGGCGACGTATCGTCATCTGGACCCTACGGTTGACATACGACACCGCGGGAGGCTACTGGAGGAGGGCCAAAACCTCTCCGTGCTTGTCACTCGCAAGCCTCAGGAGGATTGGATGATACACCCAGAATGGGTTGACAGGTGGGTCTCGTAGTTACGTATGTTGTTTGAAGTAATCTTTACTACATAACTTGACACTTATTTTGTTGTTCTGTACTTGTTTCACAGGTTGGCTTGGACGGTTCTCCTACCGTTGGCACGGATGGTTGAGGCTACTGCGGCAGAGTGGAGGCTCATGCCGCAACATGACGATGACGAGGAGCCGATAGAGCAGTACAATGAGCGGTCTCGCCGTTTTTGTTACGACCGGTCACTGATCACCTGCTTAGTGGACCGTTGGAGGCCAGAGACCCACACACTACACTTTCCTTGGGGAGAGATGGCGCCTACTCTGCAGGACGTCTCGTTCTTGCTGGGCCTACCGTTGGCTGGAGCGGCAATTGGACCGTTGGAGCCTCCAGTAGGTTGGCACGAGGACATAGTGGCCCGTTTCGCAGGTGTTGCTCATGGGGTCGGAGAGTTGTTCCGAGATGCAAACGGCCCTATGTGGCGGTGGTTGCGCAGCTTTCAGGTAACTCCGCTTGCCTTTGTTATGCATTGCGAACTTACTTTTAAAATTTTATTTCGTTTCTTATGTTAAATTTTTCATGTAGATCGGCGCGCTAGGTTACCCTGGTGTCGCGCTTACGGAGTAGCAGGTTGACCGTTGTCTAGAGGCGTATGTCTTGTGGCTCTTTGACAAGGTGATGTTCACGTCCAATCACGTCAACACTGTGGACGCTCGCTACATCGGAATAGCGCGAGAGATCGCGGATGCACGTTGCCACGAGGACATAGTTCAGAGGAGTTGGGGTTCAGCTATCCTGGCCGCCACTTTGAGAGCCATGTGCAATGCTTGCAGCAGGCGCGCGGAGAAGTCGGCGGTACTGGGTTGCCCACTTTTGTTGCAGCTTTGGTCGTACGAGCGGTTCCCGATCGGACGGCCAGACGTGCAGTTCGACGTACCGTACGACGATAGGGAGTACCACGGGGACCTCATCGACATGCCTACTTTTGGGACACTCTGGACACGGAGACGGGTGAGTTTTATACTAAATATGGTTTCGATCAGAAGTACTTCATTTTTCCTTTGTATTAATTATTTTCATTCTCGACAGGTCCGATATGCTAGCGCACAAGTCAGGAACTGCTACCCGGCCTTCACGTTGCAGTTCGATACGTTGCACCCTAGTCAGGTGATCTGGGAGCCGTACAGTGAAGACGCGTTGGTGCGACGAGCGCCTGGCGGGATTTCAGCCTTGTGTACCAGAGACCTCGACTACTGGATGACGAAGGCTACCGTAGTGTTCGACGTCACTGTGGAGGTAACCGCTGTGCACCATGTGATGCGGCAATTTGGCAAACGCCAGTTGTGTCCTCCCCCAGCACCGCCCACGCTTCAGCCTCACATCCACAGGTAAGAGCATATAAGGTTTTATGGTCTGATAATAGTATTGTAATTTGTTTTGCTCACTTCGTATGAATAATCATGAAATGTAGGTACAGCCGACAGGGTGGAAGCAAGACGGCAACAACTTGGGCACGAAACCTTGCGCCATTTGTCGACAGGTGGACGACGGCAAGCGCAAATCTCTGGTAAGAGGACACGGCCTTCAACCCAGCCGAGTACAATGCGTACCTCTGGTGGTACCGCTCCGGCACGAGGTTGTACTACGTACCGCGTGCCGACCCAGATGAGATGCAGCAGGGCCACACGTCGGATCACTACCCGGCTGCTTCTGTTGTTGGCGTCAGGCACCACGCCGTAAGTGTCACGATTTTCTTTGTTTTGCATTTGCAGAAGTACTGAGCAAGTAATAATAATCCTTTCGCATTTGCAGGCGCAGATGATGCTGGAGGCTCAGGAGGAGGTTGCCGCACTCCTTAACCGGCTTGACATGGGGATTGAGATCAGTCCATCCGATAATCGATCCGCGTGGCAGCGTCTCAACGGCAAGCTATGGAAGATCTACGAGACTTTGACTTGTGGGCGCGCTTTAGACGTCGAGATTGGACGGTCTAGTCGTCATGCACACCGTCCCCCACGGCAGTCCTCGTCGTCGTGGCAGCCGCACCCACAAGTCCAGCCACGTCCTCCTCTCCCGATGCAGGCGGGAGGCTCGTCGTGGCATCACCAGCCACAGCCGTCACCCCAGCCTACACCACCTCTCCCGGCACAGGCGGGAGGCTCGTCGTGGCATCACCAGCCACAGTCGTCACCCCAGCCTACACCACCTCTCCCGACGCAGGCGGGAGGCTCGTCGTGGCATCACCAGCCACAGTCGTCACCCCAGCCTACACCACCTCTCCCGACGCAGGCGGGTGGCTCGTATTGGTACAATCCGTAGTCTGTGATGGTCTACACTACAGGTAAAGCCGTATTACTAATATGGTCTTACTATTTTCTTGGATTATATTACTAAATATGATCGTTTACTGTAGGTGACACGGTTCCTGTTATAGCGTTTGCGGGTTCACCAGATACTGTTGACTACGGCGACATGTGGAGCCAAGCGGACGCTTCAGGGGTTGTTCCTCACTTCCCGGGATTTCAGACTCCACCGCCACCACCCACGCAGGTCACGCAGTCGCCACCTCGTCAGCCGGCTGAGCCGATTTATGGCAGGGGTCACCGTCAGCCACGACTGGTATAGCCCTTGACACTGTCCGGCCCTCGCAAGAGGCCACGTCCTCGTACTCGTAGAGCCGCCGCACCACAGCGAGGCCCAGGAGGACCTGACCAGGGAGACGAGCAGGACTAGTTTTTTTTTAAGCCATACACTCGCACCATTTCCTTTTGTATTTTGACTATCTTTAGTTGTACTGAATTGCATGGAACACTTAATTTATTTCTTCGAAATCTAGAGTTCGAAACATCGTCAACACTACGCATGGCGTGACAACACGGTACGATAACATTCGCATACAGCCGAACAACCTAATAGAACATTGAAATAACTACTCAGGGCCTTTCGGATATTCCCCTTCCTCATACGACGAGCGTGAGCTTCCTCCCCTTCTTCCTTCGCGTGACGCGCCATCTCGCGCTTCCTCGCCCTTTCGGCCTCACGTGCCTCCGCAGCTCGACGTTCCGCCTCCTCATTTTCTTTGCGTTGCATCTCCTGCCAACGCTTTCTCTTCTCCTCCTCCTCTTCCTCGTGCATGCGTTGCAGAAATCGACCTCGAGCACAGCCAACCTTCCACATGAGTTCTTCCTCAGCCTCTTTCGATTGGGTAACGTCCAGCCACTGTATGTAGTCACATATAGTAGGTGGAGACTGCAAGCAAACGACTGTTACCATAGTATTGCATCGTGTTAGAAATGCGGGTATGTGCGAGTTTTACCCTTTTACGCCGTCTGGACATGCCAAACTTCGGTGGCTCTTCGTCGTAGTTAGCACACATGAAGAATCTTTTTCTGTACGTGTACGAGAACTCTTGCGACTTCATGAGTCTGCACGGATCTTGGCACCAGCAAAGGGGAACTTCGACACCTGCGGGCACGTCGGCAACCAGCTTCTGCTTCGGCATCTCGTCAGCACCAGATGAAGCCATTCCTACGATTTGCAATACGGCATAGTTACTATTTTCAAGAAACGAAACAAAAGAATAACGCAACTATTTACCGCCCACGCGCTCCGCTGTCGAGATCTCACTTCCAAACCCTAATCCCTCTCCTCTCTATCGATTTGTTAATTTTTCATGAATCGGTAGGAGGCAGAGACAGGTGAGGGGTGATTAAATAGAGAGCGATGCGCCTCAGGGATGCACTGGATGCATTCACGAGTGACCAGAGCCCAAAAAAGGCGCTGCAGTGGACTGGACACGACGTAAAGACGACCCAGAGTTCACGCGCGCGTAAAAGGGGGTGCTGGAGAGGGGGGAGGCCCTTATCGTCCAACCGTCGGACGATAAGGGCTATGTCGTTCCACCGCTGGCCGATAACAGGGGAACAGCGGGCCCGTCAGTGCTTTCGGCACCAAATCGTTCAGTGCGCAAACAATAGCACGTTATCGGTCCACCGTTAGCCGATAACGCCTTATCTGTTAGCAGTTGGCTAATAAGTGCGTTGTCTGCCCACCGTTGGCCGACAGGGTTATATTTTTAAAAATTTCGATTACAGACATATAGATCTCGAATTTTTATTTTTAAAATTAATATTTATAAAAAAAGTTCATAAAATGAATGGCAGCTCCCCTGCCTTTTCTGAAAAAAAAGTAATTCAGTGTAGATAAGTTGCTACTGCCTCCTATAGTCCTATGTTGAAAGCTATAGATGGTATTTAAATGTACAATACTGTCTAAAACAAGGTTGAAGCTGATCGCTTGCTTTTGCTGCAATGTCACTTCACTGAGTAGTAGACCAAACCATAGTTAGACAAATTCGCTATAACCCCGAAGTTCGTAGTATCAGATTTTTCAGCCCTGTTTTGGTGGATCTCGATCAAGCACGATTCAGAGTAGAACTTAGGAGGAAAGGTGGCAAACCGCATACCTCGTCCTGAATGTACTATGGACCCCAAGCCTAGTATGCTATCGTACAGATCAGAACCCTACATAAATTGTGTAAGAAGTCGCCATGTGAGCACAAAGAAGCATGTGGTTTTTAGATATGAAAACAGAAAAGGCAGTTCCCATCCTTGCTATTCTGAATCTCGGCTACTACTTAGCAGTATGCAACCTCAAATAGCAAGCTGATGGTACTCTGAACATCGCATCATTTAGAATCAAGGAAGAGATGGCCTAGCTGGCGTGGGAACCGAAATTTTACTGTTATTCACAACCTAACGTGTCAACTCCTAATGCAGTGCCAAATGAAAATGGTTATGTTTATCGTCCTACTCTACTTTTATTGTCTATCAATGTGATCAGCATATAGGAGGCTTTGTTTGCCGAACTGGGCTAGTCCCATTTCCGTTACTTGCATAACAGAAGCGTAACAGAAATAGTAAGTTCTTACACGCAACAACAAAAGGAAACAGGAAAGAAGAAGTGAGTTCAACGCACTATCAGGAAACCCGCTGCTTGTACCTGATTCGGAATACAAGCTACGGGGCAAAAAACCTAGCACCGAGCATTACAAACTAACCTAGCCACAAAAGAGTTTAGACTACTCAGAACAACATCCAGTGTAACAGAATATGCTAGTCATATCCCGGCAGAACATTCGTCAGAGCTCCAGTAGAAGCGGCAGCATCCCCGTTGTATGATGCCGCCCTTGACCTCGCAGCATAGACATCGCCTTTTGCATTAGCCGATCAGTCCCCAACTTCAACAGCCCTAAGGATCATGGCACAATTCAAGTTCCAAACAGGGACCCCACAATGCCCCAAACCACCCAAGCTACAAGACAAGTAAAAAACAAATATTGTGAGGTTTCCAATCGATCACAAAAAGCATAGAGAGGAGACCTAGGCCAATGTCTGTTCACCATATTATCTTGGTCAGAGCAGCATCCAAATGTAATTGTCACATGAACATTTTAATCTTTAAAGGAAGTTGAGCTTTCCAAATCAACTTACGATGAGATCCAAAACTATTGCACTCCAGCCAATGATACATAGCGCGAGTAGAAAAATAGTTAGTTTTACCCAAGGATCAAACAACAGTGTCTGGGTCAGAGGACACTGGATATGTCCAAACCAAATTTTAAACGAACTCCCGTTGAACAGATAAAAGGGGAAATGAATTCCTCCGAAAAGTAAGTTGCCTTGAGTCTAAAAAACTCCTGAACCAAACATTCCTGCATGTTACTAACAACAAATAGTTGAAGAAAAGAGACACAAAAAGGGTCATCAGATGACCAGGGATCTTTCAAAAATCTGGCTATACCATCATTACCAAGAAGAATTTTCCTACCAGCAAATTAAAGGGTTTAACTTTCAGCTTTCCAACAAGGGGGAGTATATTGCTTTCCCAGCCATAGAAGCCACGTTATGATGAGATAAGTATCTGGCCCTAACAATATCTTGCCATAGCCCTTACTCAGCATCTAATTTTCACCACCATTTGCATAGCAAGCTAATATTTTGTATCCTAAGGTTCTCCACACCCAAACCACCTTTGGCCTTAGATTTAAATACCCTAATCCATTTGATTAGATGATATTTCTTATTTGTACTATTCCCTTGCCAAAAAGACCTCCTCCTACTACTTAAATAGAACATGGACATATGATAAGTGGGCAAATTTGACAAGCAAGCATTGAGCAACGCTGCACGACCTCCCATAGATAAACAACTGCCCTTCCAGGAATCCAATCTCTTCATGAACTTTTCATTCAAAAAATCTCAATCTCTATTCTTCAAAGCAGAGAAGCTCACATGAACCCCTAAATACATACATAATAGGGAGAGAACCCACTTGACAACCAAACTTATGAGAATAAATCTGAGCTATAGTGTTGTCCCTCCTCCCCCTCCCAAGAACATAAATCACTTCAAAAAATTAATTTTCAAACTAGACATCATCTCAACCAGATATAAAAAAAAGTTCAGACTAACAACCTTCCCAGGGTCATGATCGAAACATAAGAACGTATCATCCGCATATTGAAGGATAGCAACCCTATAGTGAACAAGCCATTACTCTAAGCCTTAGTGACCATTGTAGTCAAACATTCATGTGCTAAGTTAAACAAAAAAAGAGAGGCAAAGGATCACCATGTCTTACACTCCTGGCATTCTGAAAATAGGCTCCAGTTTCCGCATTCAGTTTAACATTGACAGTCCCATTATGCAAAATTTGTGTAATCCAAGTACACCACTTAGGACTAAAACCTCTAAAGTTTATGGCACTCCAAAAGAAAATCCCAATTGACCTTGTCATATACCTTCTCAAAATCAAGTTTCAAGATAGTGCCAACTTGTTTTTCTCTATGAGTATGATGCATCAACTCATGCAAGGATAGGATACCATCCACAATGTTTCTGGATTTAATAAAAGCATTTTGCTGAACACTAATTAGCTTGTGGCATAGGGTTCTTTAAAAAACTTAGTTATTCATTTATACAAATATCTCTGGAGACAAATAGGCCTAAATTGTTTAATGTTTTCAGCCCTAGTAATTTCAGGAAGAGGAGTAATAACCCCTAGTACAGATGCTGAACATCTAGAGACCCCTCATGAAATCTCTAAAATAAACTCATAATGTCCTCCCTCACTACATCCCAACAATGTTGGAAGAATTCTGTTGTTATACCATCATGCCAGGAGCCTTATTAGCATCCATAGAAAATAAAGCATGTTTAACCTCCTCAACTGAAAAGGTCTAGTCACATCCTCATTATCTTCATCAGACAAGGTTTCCTCCAAGGCACAGCTTAGGAGACAACTGAAAAAACTACAACCAAACAGAGAGTTATAATAAGCAGTAGCATGAGCAAGCAGCTGTGCGAACCTCTCAATAACCTAATCACCATCTTTAAGAGAAAAAACAATATTTTTGTGCTTTCTACCATTAGCTATTTTATGAATGTAAGCAGTGTTGCAATCACCCTGTAATAACCACTTCTCATGAGATCTTTTTAGCCACAAAAGTTCTTCATCAACATGAATAGTAGTTAGCTCAGCCATAATAGCTACTTCCCTAGGAGATAGCTCTTGTGATAAAGACTCGTTTTCCTCGATATTTTCTAAAATAGCCTGTCCTCCTTTAAATATTTTTTATTTTTTATATTATGCCCAAAAAGATTAGAGCCCCAGCCTTTAAAATATTTCCTAAATCTCTTGAGCCTAATGTTAAGCACATCAATAGGATCAGAATGATAAACAGGTTTAGACCAAACCATATGCATATTATCCAAGAAATCAGCATGATTAAACCAAGACAAATCAAAATGAAAATTTTTCACTTTAGCAGGTATAGAGGAAGGATCAAGTTCTAACAAAAGCGGGTTATGATCAGATAATCCCTAACCAACTTCTTGACGGACACCAAAATAAACAAATCTTTTGAACCATAGGGCATCGGAACTCTATCAAGCCTCCCAAAGATAGGGGAATCTGATGATTTGACCAAGTATACATGCCACCATTAAGATGAATATCTCTAAGACCCAATACCTGGATGATAGAATTGAACATATCAGAGGAGTGAGATTCTAGTAACCTCTTATTCTTTTGTTTATTATTTCTCAAATATTTAAATCTGCCCCCAAAATATAAGGAATATCCGTAGCAATGCAAAAAAGAGATAATCCTCTAAGAAAGGCTTCCTTATACTCTTCATGAGCAGCCATGTATACTACTAGTAGTCCCCATCTTGCTTTTTTCTTTTTATCCCACAAATTAAGCTGCAGTATACACTGCCCATGCCCCCAGATCTTACAACAGAAGGAACGCACAACACTGTAGAAGAAAGCATTAGTAGAATCTATCTTCCGAAAAGACTGTTGTTTATAATCTTTTCTCATGGTTTCATGCAAACTAATAAAGTCCAAAGCATGGGATTGAATAATATCAATGAGACAAGCAAGCATCCCTTTCTTGCCTATCCCCTTTCTTTTGGGAATGGTTCTTTTCCTAGCACCCCTGTCAGGAGGATGGGTAGGTAGGCTAGCTATAGGCATAGAAGATTTCAAGCTTCTAGTACACCTCTTTGACCCAATTGCTTGCAACTTTGCCTTAGGTTTCTTAACTTTCCTGGACCGCACCAGTTCAAAGGGTTTAGCATCAGAATCATGTTCCTGAGCCCACTCCAGATTTAAAGGGGATTGAGACCCATCATCAATATGAGCCAAAATATAGGGATAGGATTCACATGTTGCTTACTAGCTAACCCTCCCTAGCTATCCCTAATTCATGCAACAAGTCAACAGAGGCAAAATCATCATTAGGTATATTAACCCCCATCATGGCAGCCCAAAGCATAATGGTTTTATTATCTAAGGCCGTAAAAGAAATAGAAGGAGGGGAAGAAGGGATAGAGGGATCCCTTCCAAGTTTTCTTGTAAGCCAGTAGAGAAGCTTTGTACAACATGTTTAGAGGGTCTTGTTGAAGTCTGCTGCAATGCCTCACTAACTTTGACCCAAGAGTAGCTTCCATCCTCATAGATTCAACCTCGAACACCTCCTCCATAGGAGATGAAGTAGACATTGCTGTAGACTGTAGATTGTAACAGGTATCTGGAAGGGGACTCATGAACAGTTGAGCCAAGTCCCACCTCCTCAGTGCAGGCTGATTGCAGTTTAGGTCAAAAAATAGCTGACAAAGGATCATGGGGAAATTTGTCCGCAAACCAATAAGACCACACTTTAGGATGCACTCCAAAAGAGGTAGCATGAACACCAGGTGTCAAGGGAAGGGGGTGGGACTGGCAGGGAACCATCCAAATTGTGCCAACAACCCCAGAAGAACATTCTCATTGTCGTTGAGCATGTTCTCTAGCCAAAGTGTAAGTAAAGAACTCTTTATCATCATCACTTTCCATGTTAGCCTCCTCAGACCTAGGAAGGTGCCCACCAGAATCATCAATAAGTAGTGTCAACAATCTGTAAACGGCTGATCTTACATAATACGTGGAGGAGAGAGAATTGAGAATAGGGGATCATATCGGTAAGCTGATCATGAACCAGGCCACTGGCGATAAAGTTTTATACAGATTCGGGCCTCCCTCAGGATAGGTGGGTGTCTAGTCCTAGATGGGATCTACAACTAATTAGAGGTGGTTGTCGAGGACGATCTTCCCTTCTACTTGCTCAGAAGTTGAAGGATCTTGAAAGGCTTGTAGTGCTTGTCAGAGTGTGAGATGTATTTTTCGAAGGCCCTCGGATCCTTTTATAAAGGTTATACCGTAAAGTAAGAGATACAAACTTGTCTCCGAGTAGGATTCCACTTTCATTAAACATCAGGATTGATTGTCTAGTTTAAGGAGCCCCAGATACCCGCGGGTGGTTTCCTTATCGACCCAGAGTCCTTCTCCGGGATACTCCTTAGTTGCGGTGTACTTGTATATGGATATCATCATCGTATATAGTAGTTGTATACTACTCATCGTCAAGCTTCCCATCAGTACGTGAAATAAGGCCAAGACAGATTAAAGGAATCAACCCAGTCGGAGATAATCATCTGGCTAGATGTTCTCCTGAGTTGTCGTAAGAACACTCGAGTAGGATAAGTCCATCCACTCGGGTCCTTAGCCATCCAAAACATCCTAGTTAGGAATCGAGCAACCTCGAGTAGTTTAAGAAACTCCCGAGTTGTCCCACGTTCGAACGGGAACTCTGGAAAGTTCAACGGACGTTTGAGTCGTGCCTGTGACATTTCAATCATGCTTATCTGAATCAGCGTGTTTTCCAAAATTTGAACTGTCACGGAGGAGATTTTGCGTAGTGGTGAGAATCTTTCCCTCTTTTTTGGCAACTGTTTTGATGACGTGAGAGACTTGTGGCGCATTTGATGGGTCGTGCGCCTACAACTCCTTATTTCTCGTGCAAATAGCTACTCATGCGCATAAAGTTACTACGTGCATTAACTGTGATGGACGTGAACTAGCGATCATGGCCATGGTCGCCGTTGGATCTATTGCACAAGTGGTCAGGATCACGCAAATTTTTAACTTTATAAGTCCTCTGGGGGACTCGGGGTTTTTCACCACATTCTTGCTTCTGGCTTTCCAACTTCTTCATCTTCTTCGGTTCTTGCGCTTTCCTAGCTCTCGCTTTCTGTTTCTTGAGATGGGCAAGAAGAAGAGCACTAACCGAGCATCATCTTCGCTCGAGATGAGGTAAGAGATCACCTCCAATCACTGAAGGATAAGAAGGGGCTATAAGAAGGGGCTTGGAGTTTTCCAGGCACATCATGAAGTTGAATTCCGAATTGCTGGAGATCATACATTCCCAGCACGTGGTCTTTGCTGATTACTTTGAGTGCAGTTTCTTTTTTCCTCCATCCAACTTTTTTGTTTTGTTCTTCAATTCAATGGATTAGAACTGGTTCATCTGATTCTGAATTCCATTGTGGTGTTGAATGTTTTCACACATTTGTGCGAATCTTACCTCGGAATTCGCCTTTCGCTCATCTTTTTCGTTACTTTTATATTTTGACAAGATCATCAAGCCATGTTTTTGGTGGTACCAACTTCTGGTTCTAAGAAGGCAAGTCGGAGGGGTACATCAGCTTCCCTAGTCAGAACTCGTGGTTGGGATGGCAACATAGATAGTTCTATTGCCAATCCCATATTGCCGAGGGCATGGTTTCTTGGGGATCAATGCCGATCCCAATTGCGAAGTGGTCGGAGGAACCAGAACTGAGTCCATTCTCCAATTGATAGTTGAGTAAATTGCCTATCTCAATCAACGAGGTTTGTCTGCCTGGGACGTAGCAGAAGACTTCATCAGGTGAGGTTTAAGTCCACTGCATGCCCGACCTTCAGGTGCTTGGGATTCGTTCGATGATCTCCCTCTGGCCTAGAGGAGTTGGACATGTACCTGTCTAGTCTCATGAGTCCTTCAAAACCCATGGTGTATGGTTTGCTAACACTGGGTATTTGTTTTTCTCTACAGCCCTTCTTTGCCCGGTGGTGTACCGTAAGATGAAGGCTCTCTTCAGGCAAGTGCCCAGGGAAGCTAAAAAGGTTCCTGTGTCAATTCCCAAAATATTACACAATGATCGACACGTATACTTATCAGTAAGCTCAAAATATCTTCGAGTAGTGATTTGGTTTATCCGAGTACTCTAAAACTGACTTCAGCCATACTCGGGGGTTCCTCGAAGCGTGATAGTCGAGGCGTACAAGCTCCTGAGGCTGAGGAGGTGAATGCGATTCTCGAGGACATTGAAGAGGTCATATCCCAGTCAGGTGTCACGGTTGGCTCCTTTACCCAAGAGAAGGTTGGATTCCTCAGAGTATCGGGCCTCACCTCAACCTAAGCGAACAAGGTGAGTTGTCCATTTTGAAAACTTCTCTCGAGTAGTTCGCCATTTCTTTTCCTGATGTAGTTGCTTGTTTGCAGGATGATCCCTTCCCCATCCTTAGTTGTTGACCTGGAGGAATGGACCCCAGCCACTACTGATTCAATTGCGGGGTTTGATTAGGTCTTGGTACTAGATCAGCCTTTGGAAAAGACCCTGTTTCCTGCGGCTGTGACTCCTTCGTCTTCAGTGGCAGAAGAACCTTCCTCATTCCTACCGCCAGAGTTGGTGAAGCTTGTCAAGGAAGATCCCGGCTTGGATAAGTAGTCGGCCCTCTAAACAAGCATGAAGAGACGTTAGCCCTACCGAATTATTTTTATGTCGAGACTAACTTTGTGGCTTTTAGCTTGCTCTTTCTCGTGTGGCTCCCCTTTATCCAAAAGTTCAGGAGCTGAGGAGGCGTCTAGTCGAGTCCGATATAGTGCTGAAAAAGAAGAAGTCAAAGGTGGCGCAGCTGGAATGTGAATGAGATCAATCGGAACTGGAGAAAGCTACAGTTATCTGGCAAGTTGTCGGAGACCCAATTATCGTTATCTTAAGCAGAGTCCAAATTGTTTGATCTTGACAGTAAGCTTTTTGGTGCTATGGACTTGCTCGAGAAGGCCCTGATCGATGTCAAAGTTGTGGTTCACCAGTCTGAGGGCCATGAACACCGACTAGCTGAGCTGGAGACTTGTCTTTCCCATTTAAGGCCGATGGTGGATGCCAAAATCGGTGCATGAATCTGGCAAGGGGTCAAACCGCTGGTCTTGTTGAATGCTCATAACAAAGGGATGGACGGCGCCCTCTGTGATGAGCTGCCAGGAACTGAAGCAGTGGAAACTGAGAAGCTTGTTGTGGCCATGTACGGCACCGCATATGTCTTTATCAAAAGGCTTGGTTTGTAGACTTCCTTGTATTAATACTAACCGCAAATGTTCCTTTTGTTAACATCTGTGATGTGTGCGGGTATATTTCATTTAATCTCAGAGAACATTATCGGGAATTTAATATTAAGGATTTGTCGAGGACTTCAGACACCTAGCACGTTCTAGCCTTTTTCTTTTGGTTCGAGTCAGAAGACATTGCTACTAGCTGAGGAGTTTGGTAGCAAGGCCTTAGGTCTAGGTCGAGGGAGAGTTCTGGGACCCTCTGTCGCTTGTAGACATGGTAAGGGGCCTTCCTTCATCTGGTTCAAGAACATAATTCAGACTTCTTCCTCTTTGTAAGGAGAAGAGTGTAGGCGCATATGTCCCTTGTGGTTGACAAGCTATCTTAGTGCTGTGTTGACCCGCTATTCCTTGTGATGATCAGGAAAGCTTTTATTGGTTCACTAGGTGTTGAGTGGTTTCGTTTGAACATGATATGCTTCGCACATTCCGGCTTCTCTTCGATCCGAGTCAAAATATTTTGCCGCTAGCCAGGGAATTCGGTTAATCGGGCGTTAGGTCGAGGTCGAGTGGAGGGTTTCAAGGACCCTCTGCCACTTATTGACACGAGAAGGGATCTTCATTCATCCCGTGAGGCTAGGTCTCACACTTCCTTCCCATAGATTGGTCGGCTCTAACTGATCCCAAACTGAGGACTCTGCCATCTCTGATCCAAGCCTCAGGTCTGGAATTCATTTGCAATCTTCAGCAAGGATATGACCCAGAGGTCATAAAAGAGTTCTATGCCACAGTTTGGGTAGAACAGACCAATCAGGATGTAATGCTCTGGAGGACAAGAGGATAGTTGCTATCAATAACAGCTCCAGAGTTCAACAGCCTGTTTCATGCACCAGTGGAGCCTGGCATGACCAATTTGTTCAAGTTAGAGCCAGTCTCCAATGCTGACAGAAGAAAATTTTATCCAACAAACTTTTCCTTCCCTGCCAATGCCCCTACAGATCATGTTTACTTCAAGGGCATCACTATCACTGCTAAGCATCTGGTCAAGATTTTGAATGTTACTCTTCAGCCCAAGGGAGGCAATACAGATGCTGTTTACAACCCAGTTTGGCAGGTATTGGTGCATATTGCAAAGAACCAGCATTTTGATATGGCCAGATACATATTTCATGAGATAGATGATGTTCAGAACGACAAGAAAGCCAAGCTGAGGTATGGATCATACATCATGTACATGATCCTTCAATGCATAGGTCTTCCAGAATCAACCTTTGACACCCCAGTGAAGACCTCAAAGACCCAGCTTAGGCCTCAGGTTGATGACCATCCTGTAGAGGTTACTGTGCCTGCTTTATTTGGAGATTTACCAGAGCTAGCTGTGTCAGCTCCGGTGACACAGCTGCTCCCACAACTCCTCAAGTGTCTGCTCCTCCAGTGCCTACCGGTGTCACAGCTAATCCTCCTGTAGCTGACTCAGCTGAGTTAGTATCTATAACATAGGTGGCTGAAGATGGCACTCTGTCCTCCTCTCTTATGTCTCAAATAGCAGCCAGAGCATATCAGAACAAGGTCATGCCAACTCAGTTTGCAGCTCTGCGCGAGAGAATTTTCAGCTCAGAACAGAAGTCAACAGCCTGCACTCCAAAGTTGATCAATTGCAGGCTCAGCTTTCAGAAGTTCTCTAGCTGTTGAAGACCAAGCTTCCCTAAATGTTTCCTCTCCTCACCCCTTTCTAGTGTTTTAGTGTCAAAGGGGGAGAATATCAGAGAGAGAGAGATACAGTATAGGGGGAGAAATATAAGAGGGAGAGTATTTTGGATATAGGGGGAAGTATATATATTTCTGGTTTATCAAGACTTGTTTTAATCTCTGATTCTTCTGTCTTGACTACAATTTATCTAAGTTTATGTTTTGATGTTCACTATGTTTATCTTTGGTATGTGTGGATGATGTTCACTATGTTATGATTCTTTTCCTCACATATTCCTGAGCCTTACTCTGTTACATATGTCTCTATGAAGCTTTTGTTCTGATACATATGTTTATTCCGAACTTTTGCTCTGATACACATGTTTAGTCAGAATCTGTGCTCTGATACATATTCATATGTTCTGGTCATTATAGCTGCATCAGAATAAAAATAAATTAGTTCAGTTAAATCATGTTCCTATGATCTATCAAATTCTCTAAACTAATAAAATTGTAAGTTGTAGGAAAATACTGCCCATATCCAAAATTAAAATCTGTACACTTGCATAATAAAAGCAAATCTTTTGTGCATAGCTTCAGGGGGAGTATATTTAAACAACCTACACATGTATCACTCATTCAAATCTTTATGTGAACTTGTTGAATGGGTTGCCACTAACCACCAAAAAGGGGGAGATTGAAAGATCATCTAGGCCCCTAATTGGTTTTGATGGTTAATGGCAACTCAAACTAGAATCTAATATTTACAATGAGTGTAAGCAGGTTTAAGAGGTTCTAGGAAGAAGGGTCATCAAGGAAAAGATGACCACCCAAAAAGTACAAAGGTGGTTTCCAGGACAAGGGAATGGTTGTGCTAGGCAGCTGTGTCGCAGCTGTGAGGAAGCCGGTGCTGTGCAAGGAGTTGCAAGCAAGGTGATGGTGGCTTGATGCGTCAAGGGCCGTGAATACAGTTGGTGGCAGGTAAAGCCTAGATTTGCTAGTTTCTTTGAGTCCATAGGAAACACCCGTACTATCAAGAGGGATGAAGTAGTAATGTTTCGTGGAGGTTTTTTTGCTCAATGCTCAGGGTGTTGGACAGTGGCACTGATGCTTTGAGGTCAGTGGCCCTGTGTCAACAGTTTTGCACAAGTGTGAGACTGTCTTGCGTTAGCACTCTACAGTGCTAGCACTAGAAAATCCTAGAGGTTAGAGTCACCAGTGTGACGCAGCTGTGTCACAGGTGGTCTAGCGCTCTATGACTCAGGTACATCTCTGTACCAAGGGGAGAGCTTGTAAATGCTAAGGGAACTGCAGTACGATGGTTTGTCTGCTGAGTCAGAAGGCTGTCGGAGGTTCTCTCCTTATTAGGGATCAGAGTTAGTTGTGCACTGAGGGCATGTGATGTGCCAAGATCGGGCTGAGTAGTTAGGCTACGTCAGTTAAGGGTTCACCTATGTGTGCCTCTGGTGACACAGGTGTCGATCTACCTGAGCCGGTTATAGTTGGGCGTTATGACTGGCTGTGTCACCGGTGTTTGACACCGGTGACTCACTCAATCCTACGTGGCAATAATGTAACGGTCAGGTGCTTGTGAAACCTATAAATAGGGGACCAGGGGAGGTCTTCAGCCTCAATCAATCTTGCTCAATCTAGTCAATCACATTCGACCGTTGCAAGCCTCTCACCCTCGGAACAAAAGCCAAACTTCCTAAGAGAGTTAGAGAGTCCTCGAGCAAAGAGCATTGGTTCCTCCAAGAGTCGTTACTACTAATTCTGTTACTCTTGGTGTGTCTACTCCTTGACGGGCGTAGGAATTGCTGATATCACCCAAGCTTGTGTGGGCTGAACCAGTAGTTTGTGAAGGTGATCCGAAGTCTACCTGTTGCAAGGCTAAAGGACTTCCACAAACAAAGCAAGAGGCCTGATCACTCAGGTACTCGGAGAACAAGCATGATTTAGTGCTGGCGAGCTCTTCGGAGTAGCCTCTCCAACGGAGACGTACCTCTCTGAAAAGAGTAGGGAACTTCGGTGAAAAACACCTTGTCTCTCTGAGTACTCACTGTGTTGCTTTCATTTACTTGCTGTATATGCATGCTTGTGTGTTCTTAGTTATATTCTATTCATCTATGATAGATCACCTTTTTACCTGTGTTAGCATAGCTGTGTCACAGTTGCTGTGGATCATATCTCTTGCCTATGTCAGCTACCTGTTACACAGCTGCTTAGTCTGGTCATCTGTTTCTGAGTGTTTAGCTTACCTGTGTTAGCCACCTGCGTGACAGCTACGTGTTAATTTACATATCATATTTTGCCTGAGCTGTTCACCTGTCAGACAGCTAGCTTATCCTTGCAATTAGCTAAGTCTTAACTTGACAATCTAAGCTAAAAGAAGTAATTTTAATTAGCCTCCTATTCACCCCTCTCTAGTCGGCACCTTCGGTCCTTTCACTAAGCTTTCAAGTGTTCCATAAAACATGTTGTTAGAAATGTTTCAACCCTATTGTACCTATCTAGCCCCAACTGTTTATCGAAGCAGGAATGGTTCTGATGGACAGTTAAGAAGAAAAAATATCTTTTAATTGAGTGTTGTTATACAGCTTGAATGAAACTAAGCTATCATCTGAATATTCTCGTTTAACTGCACATCCTTCCGAAGTACCTTGCCACCTGTTGACTCCTTATTTACTTTGACCAAGCGCTTGTGCTAAGTAGGGGTACTTGGTGAGGCTTATCTTGGAGATCCAATTGGACAGGTGCTGGAATACTTGGAGCAAAGGAGGTTCTATTTCGGGAAGTTGCTAGTAGCGCTCGGGGGTGAGTCGGGTGTATGTTATCGTGGTTACCTACGCATAGAATTTCCGAAGATGGTCGATGTTCCAGGAATTGTTGAGGATCTGACCATCCTCCATCGCTAGTCGGAACGACCCAGGTCGAGTAGCTTTGACGATTGTGTAGAGGCATACCCATTTGGGGGAAATTTTGTTGCTGCCACCCTGATTTTGAACAATTCGTAGGACCAAGTCCCTGATTTTAAGTGAGCGTTCCCTAACATTTTGGCCGTGATAGCACTGGAGGAACTACTGATATTTAGTTGGTCTTAGCAGTGCCTGGGTCCTTCTTTCTTCAATGACATTGAGGTCGTCTTCCTGCCGGAGAGTTTTGTCCTTGTGGTTGAACAACTCGATCCGGGGCGATCGTAGATTTAGTTCACAGGGGAGCATGGCTTTAGTGCCATAAACTAGAAAAAATGATGTTTCACCTATTGCTTGACTAGTGGTGGTCCTGAGCACCCAAAGGATAGATGGTAGCTTAGTGACCCATGCCTTGGCATGGGCAGAGAGGCGATCAAAGACACGAGCTTTCATGGCCTAGAGAATGAGTCCGTTTGCACATTCGACCAGGATATTGCTCTGATATATGCAAAACAGATCTTTGTGCCAAGGTCTGTGTAGTACTTAGTAAAGGCTATGTTGGTGAACTGAGTGTCATTGTCGGTTATGATCCTACATGGGACGCCGAACTAAGAAACGACGCTTTTCATGATGAACCGCTTGGCGGCTTCCGAGGTGATCTTGCCAACTGGCTCAGCTTCGATCCACTTAGTGAATGTCTCTATGGAGATGCAGAGAAACTTGAAGCCCCCGGGTGAGACAGGGAAAGGGCCTAGAATATCTAGCCCCTATGTCGCGAAGGGCCATGATAGGGGTATCATCTATAAAGCTTGAGCGGGTTGGTGAACACGTCTGTTGTGATATTGACACTAGCATCAATGCCTAACCATCTCCCTCGCATCATGGAGAGCCATAGGCCAATAGAAACCTTGTTTGAAGGTCATTTCGACCAGGGTTCGAAAGGAAGCATGAGCTTCACACACACCGCCATGGATTTCTTCGAGTAGTTCGATACCCTGTGTCCGAGCAATGCACCGCATGAGTACTCCGTGGACACCTCTACAGTAGAGGACGCCATCGACCAGGAAATACATCCTGGCCCTACGGGCAATCTGCTCTCCTAGTGCTTTGTTCTCGGGCATAACTCGATTATGGAGCTACTGGTGGATGGGATTCATCCATGATTCTTCTCTTTCGAGTTTAGCTATGAGTTCCCCCTCAATGGGATCTCCCGCTATTCCTCGTGGAGTGTTGTCGACGTCTAAATGCCGGCGTCGGTGGTCCGGAAGGACCCCCTTTGGGATTTGGCTGGGGAAGCACAGATCACGGAGCTACGCTGAAGCTAGAGCTTGGCAGGATGGGAAACTAGAGATCACACAGTGGTTTACCTAGGTTTGGGCCACCTTCTAGGTGTAAAACACTACATCCTGCTTTGTGTGTATATATGAGTGTTAGGATGATTACAATGAGCTCGGAGAATACAGGTGTTCTTGCCCTTCTTCTTCTTTGGTGATTGTCTAAAAATCGCACTCAGAAGCACCGGGGGTCACCACAATGGCCGAAAGGTGAACATACTATAGGAGTACCGCTGCTGACGGATAGGGCGTGGGCAGCCCACGCCGGTGGTTGAGATTTTCTGTAGCGGAATAGTGCCAGTCACGCCTTGGTTGGAAACCGAATCATCCTGATGTGGTCGTGTCAGGAGGTGAAGACTTCCTGGGACGTCTCCTGACATGGGCCATGCCGCAACTACCCGGGCCCCATGGACCAGGTGCAGAACGCATGTTTTGAGGCGCGCGGCGGTGCGCCTCAAAGTCAAAAAGATGTCTGACCGCTCCATCCCCTGCCAAGAATGATAGCTGATGCAGCTTATCTCTTGGGAGGATGGGAACCAGTCAGGATTCCCCATTATGTCCACTGCAGTGGACTTGGAGTAGATAGGCCCGTCAGACGGGCATTAAGTGCGCCTGTCGGGCCACGTGGACCAAGGAAGGGCCCACATGGGGTGCTCGGGGCTACTGGGATCGGGGGCCCTCGAGCACGCCCCCTAGGCTGCTCCACCGGGCGGGGCACTTGGCGCCCCGAGCGGGGGCCAAGTCGCCTCGGGTGCTCGGGGTGAGCCCCCGAGCACTTCTTCTTGGTGCATCCCGAGCGGGGGCCAAGTCGCCTTGGGTGCTCGAGAAGCACCCTTAAGGGACGACTCAGGGCACCCCTCGATTAGCCGAGTGGGAACAGTGCTCGGGGGGGGGGCCCGAAGTACCCCTACTTAACTCCTTCGTCCTTGGCGACACGGTGTCAAGTTGGGCCTCTGCCAACGGTTTAGGGGACCCTGGTCCCCGTATCGCCGACAAGCATCAATACCTGGTGACGTCCTGAGTAGGCAGTCCACTGCTCCGTCGGCCGTGATATTTGCAGATGCCGTGATATTTGCAGATGTCCGCTGCTCCTTCGATGTCGCAGATGGCGTCGATATCTTTTCCACAATGACATCACAAGGATATAGAGATTGTGAGGATGCTAGTCTGGCAAGCATATCAGTGAGGCTGTTATCACTGCGGGGTTTGTACCTGACCTCGAGTCCGATGGATTTCTTTTCTAGCTTCCTCACCTCTGAAAGGTTAGCCACCATTGTCTTATCCAAGGTTTGGTAGTTCTTACTTACTTGCTTCACCACCAGCTGTGAGTCCCCACTCACAAGCAGGCAGCGGATACCAAGGGTAGAAGCTACTCTTAGTCCAACGAGCAGACCTTCATACTCAGCCACGTTATTGGTAGCAGGGAAGTCAATCTGCAATACATATTGCAGGCATTCTCCAGTCGGGGAAGTAAGCACGATCCCATCTCTCGAGCCTTGAAGTGTAAGTGACCCATCAAAGTGTAGTTTCCTGATGTCAGATGTATCGAATGGCAGTTATTGTGGTTGCTGTGGCTCGGTCCATTCGGCCATAAAGTTAGCAAGGACTTGAGATTTGATTGCTATTTGTGGACTCAAACGGATGTCAAATTCACCAAGTTCGACTGCCCATTTGGCGATCCGGCCGATTGTGTTTCTGTTATGGAGGATTTTGTTGAGCGGGGAGGTGGATGGTACGATGACTTTGTGAGCTTGAAAGTAATGTCGTAGCTTTTGAGAGACGGTGAGTATCGCATAGAGCAATTTCCAAACCTGCGGGTAGCATTCCTTTGGTGCGTGAAGTATTTCACTGATATAATAAACCAGTCTCGCTGCCAGGTTCATCATGTTCCACAACTAAGACACCACTTACAACCCATGGCCCGGCAGTGATGTACAGTATAGCTCCTCCTCTAGGTTGGGAGCGACTAGTATGGGAGGGGTTGAGAGATAGCTTTTGAGATCTTGAAATGCTTTTTCTGATTCATCTGGCCATGTAAAATCATCATGTTGCCAGAGTCGTTGGTGGAAAGGTAGCCCATGATCTCCAAGCTGAGATATAAAGTGGCTGAGTGCGGCCATGCATCCAGCTAGTCTTTGAACGTCTGACACGGGGAGACTGCATCTCCATGATTGCTTTCATCTTCTCGGGGTTGGCTTTAGTTCCTCAGTGTGACACTAAGAAACTAAGTAGCTTTCCTACGTCAACTCCAAACGTGCACCTCTCCGGATTGAGCATGCTTTGGTTCTTTCGTAGGTTTGCAAAAGTCTCAAGTAGATCGGCGAGAAGATCTTTTTTCTTTGATTTGATTACGAGGTCGTTGACGTATGCTCCGACGTTGCGGCTGATTTGATTATGTAAGGCGAGTTGCATTCCCCGTTGGTATGTAGCTCTGGCATTTTTTAATCTAAAAGGCATCTTCGTGTAACAAAATATCTCGAAATGAGTTATGAAAGATGTTTTCTCCTCATCTTCTCGACACATACTGATTTGGTGGTAACCAGAATATGCATCAAGGAGACATAGATAATCGCACTCAGAGGTGGAGTCGACTATCTGTTCTATTCGTGGAAAAGGAAAATCATCTTTTGGGCAGGCTATGTTAAGGTCAGTAAAGTCTACGCACATCTGCCATTTTGCATTGGTTTTCTGAACCATGACTGGATTGGCTAACCACTCAGGATGGTCGAATTCTCGTATAAAGCATGCTTTCAAAAACTTCTCGATCTCTACTTTGATGGCTTGGCATTGATGTAGGCTGCTAGGCTATGTTCGATTACCTCCCTAGGGATTCAGGCATGTCAGATGGTCACCATCCGAATATATCTGCATTTGCCTAAAGGAAGGTGATGAGAGCGAATTCTAATTCTGGGTCCAGATTGGAGCCGACCCAAGCACACTTGGATGGATCTGTTGGATTTAGAGGTATGGGTTTAACCTTGCCGTAAGTTGTCATGGTTATCTTAGGTCTTGGGTGTTATGCTTCCTTGTCAGCGTGATGCCCCTCGACTAGGTCAAGGCTACGTTTTATCGCAGCGTAGGCCTATTCCCGAGCAACCGCGGATGGTGATAACACCCCTAGGGCTAGGAATCTTTACGCACTAGTAAGCGTAGTGTGCTACTTCCATGAACTTCGCAAGGCTTGGTTGTCCTAAGATAGCATTGTATGCTATCTCGAAATTGACCACGTCAAACAGAACCTTCTCTGTTTGGAAGTTGTCGGGTTTGCCGAAGGTGACGGGCAGTGTAACCTACCCGATTGGAGTAGCTGAGGATCCAACACAATGCCGTGGAAGGCTTGTGTCACTGGCTGGAGGGATAAGTGAGGGATCTACATGGAGTCGAGTGCGTTCGTGCAGATAACGTTGAGAGAGCTCTCTCCGGTCAGAAGTACTCAAGAGACCCTACAGTTGTTGATTGTAGGCTCAACCACAATAGGGAATCATCCTGGCTAGATGAAGTTCTCGGGACAATCGGTTTGGTCAAATGATACCATGATCTTCGACCACTTGACCGCCTGACGAGTCTGGGGGAATTGTGACCAGAAATTCTTGGGCTGCCATCTTGTATTGTCTATCCTTCGTTGTTCACTCTGGAAGGGGCCTGGTCAGAGTCGCTGTCGGAACTGATTTCTTGACTTTGGTTTGCGACCTGAGGTCATTTCCCTTTGAGCTTCTTGACTTTCGCCTGTACATACTTCTTGAAAATCCGGCATTGGCAAAGATCGTGCTTATCGGTTTGCTGGAAGTCACCAGTTCTTGTCGGAGGGTCTTGCTTTTGCCTAAGGCTTTTTTGTGTTCCAAGGTGGTCCGAAGTGCTTGTTGGGGAAGTTAGCCACTACTTCTCCAGTTCTCTGCCTCTTGTCGTGATCTTCCTTAGACAATTTCTTTTTGCGTTTGCTTTTCTTAGAGTTGTCATGATATCCCGGTTGGGGACGCTCAATGCCCTCATCCTTTTCTTTGATGAATTGGAGGGTTTCTTTGGTGTTGGCTACCTTGTCGGCGAGCTCCATTAGTTCTTTTACTGTTTTTGGGATATTCATGGAGACTTCCTCTATGCATCGTTGGTTTTGGCAACTCCGTATGAAAGCTTGGATAACTTCACGATCGGTTATCTTGGGTGTGTTGTTTCGGACATTGCTGAACTACTGGGTGAATTACTTCTTCTCCTAGAAGAGTCAAAAGAGGTCATCAGGCTTGCCGGGACGTGCGTACATTCCTTGGAAGTTTCCCTGGAATTGACTGCACAGCTGTTCGCACGAGCAGATTGATCCGGGTTGAAGGTTAGTGAGCCAGGTTCTAGCCGGTCCTTTGAGGGCAGTCAAGATATAGTTAGCCATGACCTTCTCGTTCCCCCTGCAGCCTTGATGATTGTTGTGTAGATTTGTAGGAATTCGATGGGATCCGTCGTGCCATCATACTTCTCAATCGATCCCAACTTGAACTATGAACTGTGATGGCCAGTGAACCCGTTTGAGTTCTGTGGAGAAAGCTTGGCAGTCGTAGATAGCTCCTCGAGCTGTTCTGTCATTCGGTAACAGTGATCATCCTTGATCCTGATCATGATACCGAGAAGTAATGTGATATGGGGAGCGGTGTGGTGGAGCTCTTGTCTTCCTTCATTCGTCTACGTATCCTCATAGGTCCGTGATTGGGACAGGTGAATACACGCAATGACACGGAGGATTCATACCTTGAGGAGATCTTTCCTGATTAGATAGTCTTTCGTGACCAGCCCCCTCACGAGAAGCGTTAGAATAAGTTGTGATCTTCATGGTACTGCGGGCGTAGGCCGCCTGGTGTGAGGATTCGGCTTGCTCTTGTGCCTGGAGGATACGGTGTTCCATGTCATTCATCCATAGTTTCCCTTCCGGGTTGTTAGATCAATTGAGAGAGGTTGTTTAAGACGCTCTCGGACTCCGGATAGGCACTAGGCCGTTCTCGACCTAAACAAATCAGAATCTCGTGGGATTGGAGACTTCTCTCAATCATCTAGGTTGCGTGTTTGAGTTGTCGTTAGATTTTGTGGAGGAATCTCCTGCCGGGGGTGGACCATCTCCCTCGTTCTCATGAGGGTTGTGATGCTGCGATCTGCTCCCTATAGCGAGTACCTCACGGGGATACTATTCGCTAGAGGTGTAGTCATTGGAGGTGCAATCCAGTAAGCTTCGTCGACCCTCTAAGTGGTCAGAATACACGGGCAATAGTCCCGACATGGGACTCGCACGATTCACACAATCACTTTGATAGTCCTAGTATCAAAGATCAATCCCATAAGTCATGGCGTATTTTTCCATGAATCGACTGACGTTGGTGTCAGACTCGTTGACAGGTAAGAGACTACCGAGATTGCCTCGGTCCTGTCTTGGCTCCTGATCAGTCGAAGGGGTGAAGTTGTTGTAGAACCCCTCGTCCGAGAAGCTGGTCCTTGCCACAACTTGTGGTGAAGTCACTGATGGTGATTCGTTGGAATTAATAGACGCGATCCCCACGATCGGCACCATCTGTCGACGATTGGTAAACTGCCAATCTTACATAATATGTGGAGGATAGAGAATTGAGAAGAGGGGATTGTATCGGTAAGCTGTTCATGAACCAGGCCACTGGCGATAAGGTTTTATACAGGTTCGGGCCTCCCTCAGGATAACAACCCTATGCCCTGTTGGTTTATGTTGATCTCAAGACAGAGTACCAAAAGGCGGGTCTCTAGTCCTAGATGGGATCTACAACTAGTCAGAGGTGGTTATCGAGGACGATCTTCCTTTCTACTTGCTCGAAAGTTGAAGGATCCTGAAAGGCTTTTAGTGCTTGTCAGAGATGTGAGATGTCTTTTCCAAAGGCCGTCGGGATCCTTTTATAGAGGGTATACCGTATCGTAAGAGATACGGACTCATCTCTGAGTAGGATTCTACTTTCCTTAAACATCATAATTGATTGCCTAGTTTAAGGAGCCCTGGATACCTATGGGTGGTTTCTTTATCGACCTAGAGTCCTTCTCCGGGATACATTTCTTCCCGGATAAGTAGGATACTTCTTAGTCGTGGTGTAATTGTATACAAATACTGTCATCATATATAGTAGTTGTACACTACTCATCCTCAAGTAGCAACTCACCATAACTAGAATGATAAAATTTCTAAGCATCACCGATGAATTTACCAGATTTAGGATGACCCTCATCAATAGCTTTATCTTTTGCTTTATCCTCTTTCATGCGAGGACGTTTAGGAGAAGGGGCATCCTTGTCCTCCAGAGGAACTGCACTCCCCAACTAAGGCACATTACCAGAATGCAAATACTTTCCACCTCATAAAAAATCATAAAAAGCGCCAACTGATCAATGTCATGGCAACACATGTTAACAAGCACATAATCAAGACGGCTAATGGTTGACTAATCAATCTCTAGGGTGATACCAACCAAAGAACTAGGATAGGCAATAGTATGATCAAATTATTTTTCAAGCGAAAAGTTATTGATCCTCAACCAAGAAATTTACATATCCCCTTTCGTCCCAACACAAGTAGTCCAAGGAGATAAACGAATAGTGGCAGAGATAATGTTCATTTTCACCGTCTCATAATAACATGATTTCTCCACTTCATGCACATTAGGAAAATGTAACAAATTGATTTAGAGCAATAGATTGAGTGGTACATTGCCAAATCTAACTAAAATACATATTGAATCCAGCTTTAGCAACTCGAAAGCTAGCAGAACCATTAACAACAGTAATACAACTTAATTGTGCTTGTCCTTAACATGTTTTGTGACATGAGAATCAGGCATATAATAGAACCCCTACCCAAGAGATTGAAAGGCACACATAGAAGCAACATACTCCTAAGGACAAAACATAGAACAAACCACAGCAATATGACCAAATTGCAAAGACCTCTCACACACAGCCAAAGGGCAATGCGTAGGAATATGACCAACACCCTTGTAGAGCAAGGAATACGCGCACCAATAACCCCAAGAGTTCAAGGGCCTTTGGCTTATTCGCTTGCTACACAGGAGCAGCTGGCTGCGGATCCTTGGCCCGCCATTTAGGCCGTACAGGCGCATCACCCTTTGCAGCCTCACCTGGTGGTGCTCAACCATCAGCAGGCTAGTTGTCGTGAGTTACTCGCCTGCCATCCACCTAGTCCCAGGAAGCTACCTCCCACCTATCTAATGCTACCACCACAGCTGGCGCCTAACCACCAGAATTGGAGTTCTAGACGTTGGTGTGCCCCGTACCACAATTCATGCGCCCCACACCCCAATTCGCCAAGCCTGCACCAAACACTCATGATGATTCCCATAGTAAAAGCACGTGCCCCGATCCTTCATCAACCGCAACCGAGGAGCTACCGCTTATGAAAGAGGAGGAGAGGGGTAGGAAGCTGACCACCTGAGCAAAGGAACGTGAATCGCCAGCAACCTTGATGGGGCACTAGCCAAAGGAGCTTGTGAGAGGAGGACAAGGAACCCTAGGCCGCTACCAAAAGTGATGAACAATTGATTGAGATCTAATATAAGAGGCGACATATGGGGAGATGAGGAGACTTACCAAACCTTACTATGTTGAATCCATCGGCCGTGGAAGTTTATGGACCGTAGCAGGCCAGAGGCCCAGTCATTGGCCCCACTACATCTGAATGGGCAACTCCCGACAATGGAACATAGCCTGTAAAGGCAGCTCCCAGTATGCTTGTCGAAGCCAATGGAGGAAGTTGGCCCGACAGAGCATGCTCAGCAGATCTTGGCAGGTCCTGAGGTATCGGCGGTGAGTATGGAGTAACCCATGTGGGGCTCATCAACATTCCCCTCAATCATCAGCACCACAAGGAATTCACGCCCCCACCTGCTGCACATCTGATGAGGGGAGATGGCACGCCGCACACATTATGTGCTCAAAAACGTCCCATCCATCACCCGAAATAGGGGACGAGGAAGGACAGTGAGGGAGTAGTGGAGAGGGTCAGCGAGGAGGACGTGGTAGAGAAGGTCGGCGAGTAGAATGCAGTGGTGGGGGAGGGAGACGAGAAGGAAACGTGAGAAACCATCACATCGCATATAGGAGGAGTTGTCAAATAATTTTCATGGAAGGAAGAAAGCAAGCATGGGTGAAGGGAACTAAATATGAGTTCTATATCTAAATATAATTTTGCAGTAAATTCTAGATTGAACTCAACCTGTATAATACTATAATCGAAAATCATGCTTTTTTTGAAGAAACTGCCATGGTGTGCTATTTATTGAGAAAGAAAATCATGCTTACTATGGTAGCAAGCATAGGCAGTGATCTCGAGAACATGGTTGAAATGATGAACCTCCACACAAAGAACAAAATTTTAACCGTAGAGTCTAACTTTGACAAAGTTTGTACAACCAAAAACATGCTTTGGGCACAAGGAGAACAAAGATTCCATCGAAGTATCTACAGCACTAAATAAACCTGTTGGTGTTAACTAGGTTGGTGTTTATCCACGCAGTTAATCTACTACTAAAACGTGATGCCTCGTGATCTTTGCGATCAGCTCGATTTGTTCCCCGGAGACAAAGAATAGACCCTTCTCTGCACCAACAATCTCTATGGAGTAAGCTAAATAGTAAAGTCCCTAAATATTTAGAAAGGAGGAAACAGCAGCGCAACTCACAAGCTGCGGTGAGGTCGCCCAGGAGGGCAACAGTGAAACCCTAATTTGAAACCTCCATTGATGCACCACGTGCGCGGTAGTGTCCGTGAGCTCGGAGATATCCGGGAAGCAAGTGAGTGGCAGATTCAATTGAGCCTAGTTTTGGCCTGCTGACCCATAGGCCTGGTGTTTTGCTGACCTACACATATAGAAAGAATACAATATAGGCCCATTGAAGCTCAATGGGGTCTCAATCTGGTGGCCTGCATAATTTTCGATATTCTAGATCTCACCTGATATGGTGTGTGATATTTGACATCGAATGATTAGGTTTGAGAAACAACAATAGCCAAATACTTAATTACATTAGGATTTGCACCAAGTTGTGGGAGTTGAGGAGACGATGGTGGTAGTGTCACACTCAACTTCTAATTTTCACATTCTTAAGAAAATACTCGTGTTTTGCTGTAGAGACAAAAATCATATTACCTTGAGAAGTCAACCTATGTCGTTGAAAGAGC
>JAGXJF010003299.1:0-66859 GCA_019208055.1 Stipa capillata | reverse complement strand
CGCGTTCGGTCGCTCGTCGCCGCACGCGCGTTTGTCCGCTCGTTGCCGCACTCGCGTTCGTTCGCGGGCGCGCTCGTCCGCTCGTCGCCGCACGCGCGTCCGTCCGTTCGCCGCCGCGCTTGTGTTCGCTCGTGCACGCGCGTTCGTCCGAGTTGACGTCGCCTCGCTCGAAGTCACCCGCTGCGCCGCGCTGGACCACTGGCTTGCAAGGTTAGCCCGCTCGTGATTCGCCCAAGTCAACGTCGCCGCGCTCGTCCGTCGGAGCCTGTCCGTCGGAGCCTGCAGCATGCCGCTGCCGTTCGCCCTGGAACTCGGGAGCAGCCGGCAGCTCGCGCGTGTACGGGAGAGTTGGAAGGCAGTGGAGCCGGGACTCGTCGGAGTTCGCTCGACGCTCACCCGCGGCCGCCAAGCCCGCGCCGCCTCGTTGCAGCCCGCCCTCACCCGCGCGGAGGCTCGGAGGCAGTCGGGGGCCTCGGCACGCGCGCCGGAAGGCGGGGAAGTGGCGGGGCCAAGGGGCGTTGGAGCCGCGGCCGCCGGAGCTCGCCCACGGCCGCCAAGCCCGCGGCGCCCCGCTGCTAGCCGCCCTCGCCTGCTTGGAAGCTCAGGGGCAGCGGGAGGCTCGGGGGCGCGCTGGGGGGCTGCGGGGCCGAGGGGCGGCGGAGCCAGAGCCCGCCGGTGCTCGCGCGCCGCCGCTGAGGAGCAAAGCGCCCCGCCGTCGGCCGCTGGAAGGCGCGGTAGCCCGCCCGTCCGGGGTGAACGAGGAGGCGGCCGAGCAAGGGAGTCCGGGGGGCTGCGGGGCCGAGGGGCGGCGGAGCCGGAGCCCGCCGGTGGTCGCGCACCGCCGCTGAGGAGCAAGGCGCCCCGCCGTCGGCCGCTAGAAGGCGCGGTAGCCCGCCCGCCCGGGGTGAACGAGGAGGCGGCCGAGCAAGGGAGTCCGGGGGGCGGCACGGGCGCGAGGAGGCCGAGGGGCGGCGCGCTCGACCAGGCGATTGGGGGAGGCGGCGCACGGGATGAAGAGAGGCGCAGGAGGGTTAGGTGCTGGGCCAGGCCAGCCCGGTTGGGGGGGTTTTTATAGCCCCCCATTCTTTGCCCTAGGGTCCAATGGGCCGTGGCCTAGGGAAGGCCCAAGAAGCCAGTGCAGGCCGGCCTGAGGAGAGTGTCCAGCGCGCGCAGAAGTGAAGGAGAAAAGAAAAAAAAGGGGGAAAGAAGAGGAGAAGAAAGAAAAGAAGAAGAAAGAAAAGAAGAAAAGGAAAAAGAGGAGAAAAAGAAAGAAGAGAAAAAGAAAAAAAGGAAAAAGAGAAGAGAAGGAAAAAGAGGAGAAAAAGAAAGAAGAGAAAAAAGGAAAGGAAAGAAGAAGGAGAGAAGAAAAACCGCGCCGTCGGGCACTTCTCGGGAGAAAGTTGTGATTCGCGAAGAGCCGTCGATCCGGCCTGCGCACCAAACACGTTAGGGCTTAGTGTGCCGGCTCGGACGGGCGCTTTCCGACCGCCCCAACTGGCAAGGGGCTACTGTTGGGGGAGGTTTTCCGCGCTAGTCCGAATCGACACTGTTCAGAGTCACTGCCGCGCCATTTGGATTTTCGTCGTCACCCTCCGGCGTCAGGGTTAGCTCCGACGAGCCCACGCTCCGCGTCGGGGCTGTCTCCGTCAAGTCCGCGCCCCGCGTCAGGGTTGACTCCAACGAGCCCGTGCTCTGCGATGGGACTATCTCCGGCGAGCCTGCACGTGGGACCATCCCGCCATCCAAGAAAATTCTCCTAAAAAGACGCCCGGGAATATTCTCCCAAGATTCCTTAGGGGTAGGGAAATGACCGACATGCCCTTGTAATAGTTCTGTACTTTCGGGACAAAACTGTAATTTCGCATTCCCCTTTTTGAAACCCTATAAATACCCCCCTGGGGGTAGAGGGGAGGGGATCCATTTTTCATTCATTTCCCCCATTTGTAAGCTCTCACCTCTTGCCCTAATACAAACATCGAATTGCTTCGTCGACCGTCTCGTGCGTTCGCGCTCTCGCTCGTTTGCCCCTCGCACGCCCGGAGGTCGCTGTAGCCGACCGGGGGTGCCACAAATTCACTGTCTAGACTTGTATCTACGACACTAACATTATTTAAAACACCAGCTACCAACAACCTTGTTGCAATTTTTGCTGCCACTGGTACCAGGAAGGTTACCGCTAGTAGTAGGTGACGGTTTCTTGTGATTTTGTTTCTGCAAACCAACCGGTTTAATAAACTGTGAGATAAACTAGTGGTTGGTCCTTTGTTTGAGAGTAATTTAAATCCTGCTTTAAATGCCATGTCCAAATATATGCTTCCTGTAGCATGAACTGTTGGCAAGGACAACCATGTCCTTATTGTTGATCAAACATTTTTGGTTAAGTTCTGCATTGGTGAGCTTGTACCAGGTGGGCAATGCTGCCATTATTGTTGATCCATCAAGTATGCAAATAATTTCAAAGGCTGCAGACCAAACACACCAGCATGATACTTCTCTAAAAAGGAACAAATGTGTAAGAGTGGAAGCAGATAATGTTTGCTCTTTACCTGAAGCAATTGAGGATAAAGCTGGTGATTTGTTGCTGTCAAGTTCCCGTGTTTGCAATGGCATGGAGGTCTCATGTATAGACCTTTGTGGATGGATGAAACAAAGGTCTATTGAGCAGAAGACATTGCCCTCTGAAGGTGGTTTTCTGTGGCATCCTCTGAGACAAGCTGCCACTGTTGCCATTGAAAATGCTGCTGAGAGGGATAGAATGATGTTCCCTACTTCAACTTCTTCAGCAATCAAACCAAAATTAAATGGTGATATGGAGAAATTTTATGATGATGAACCAGCAAAGCGGTTAAAGATAGTTACGAAAGTGAGCCTTGTTACTTATATGTACCCTTCTATCGTTACCACTTTTGTGCATTTAATAACTCGTGGCCATTACTGTTATACTCCTAGCAGAAGACTGAAATTGTTGCATGTTTGTCCTCGTATTTTCTAACAAAGTTTAAATTTAAATTTCAGGATAAAGAACAATCTGACTTGTGTGAAAAAAATAGACCATATCTTTGCACAGGATTTGACATCTACCTAGTTTGGGAACCATGCGCGATGTAGGTCCACTATTGTCAGAGCATGACATCATTTTTTTGGGTGCTTACTATTCGGTTTGCTGACATGTTTGTTTATTTGAAGGTGTGCTATGGCACTCATACATCAAAGATTCAAGCACATCTTCTATGCTTTCCCTAACCCAATTACTGGAGCACTGGGCAGTGTCTACAGATTGCATGGGGAGAAAAGTTTAAATCACCATTACTCCGTGTTTAGAATAAAAGTGCCTGAGGCATATTTGAATGGTTCGAGTTATTGTCCTGAAAAATGCTGCTCAATTTTTGTCTCATCTTAGTTTGAAAAAATCCGTGAGCTTTGCTGTAGCAACCATATCTCTTTAGATGCCTATAGATTCAGAGTAGTTTTTTTCTTTGTCTTGACAACTTGGTATGTTGTATCATTTGTAACTGTCATTTAGCTTGCAAAGATCTGGAACTGGCCGTTGAGCCCAAGTTGCGTGGTATAGAAAATTTGGTTATTGTCTAGAGAGCTGGTATGGGACGGGGTGCCGAGGAACGGGGATCCCTCATCCAACCTCCCATCTTCTTCCTCCTTCCTGGCTTGTGCGCTAATCTGGCGCCTCACCCTTCTCCATCGCCTAGGCTGGCGGCGTGCCACCTTGCCTTAGGAACACAGAGAAAACCCTTCCGTCCTCACAGGGGAGAGAGAGAGATAGAGAGCACGCATGCTCAGGCACTCGAGCGACACAGAAGCAGAGGGAATGAGGAGGAAGAAGACGAACAGGCACTCTGATGCCTTGCTTCAATGATAGGAAGGGATATAGTGGGATGGGTAGGATGAGATCCAACAGATCCTATTTTCTAGCTTCTCTCTATTGTTTATTGTAGCTTCTTAAGATCCTCAGTTCAAGCCTTGAGCTAATAGGAGAGAATATTCCATTCACTATTGCTGGTTCATACTGCAGCAGTTTGGATTTGATCAAGCTGCTTTTATTTTTTGCGAGTAAGCCACAAGGAGGAAGTTACGGTTTAGAAAGTTTTCACATATGTTAATCTTTTATGTTGCACGTGTTGTAATCACTTTTTCACGATTTATTGCGTTGGACAAGAATTTATTGTAGATGTAGCAAAATTTGCTACATGCATTGGACGCGCTAGATCACCCAGCTTAAGTGAGATCGGTAGGTGGAAAAGGTTTTTTCCCTCCCGACTGATGTCTAGTGCTCGCCTAGAAGAAAATGAAGTTTTGGAGAGGAGCATGGAGTGAAGAAATGAGTAGAAGATATAAACCCTGGAGGCTAACTAGATTGAGGGCCTCTTCGATTCAAACGAAATATGTAGGATTCTAAGAGTTAAGAATTTTCCCTATAAAGGTTATTTGATTTGTGGAATTAGAAATCTTAGGAATTTTGTCTGTAGGTCACTTTGCACCTAATTTCAAAAGAAAATTTTCATCTAGTCTAACCTCTTGGAAATTTACCTTTATGCTTATGACAACTATAGCATGCACATAATCCCTAAAGAAAATTCCTGTATTTTTCCTCTGGTGCAACCAAACAAATTTTATTACTTATTTTTTGTTTTCAATTTCTATAGGATATAATATGGCATAACTTTCAATTTCTACTTTTTTCTAGTCCTGTGTTTTTCAATTCTTGTGTTTCAAAGAGTCCCTATATTTTCTTCCGTAGCAAGGAGAAGTAAAAGATGTCACGTACAACGGTGAAAACAAGACAAAAATAAATAATGGAGATAAAGAAAACCTAGGAAATCATTAACAATAGATCATAATAAAATAATTAATAAATTAAATATGGACCAATTTAAACTAATTTTATCTAGAAATTTGGCATTTGAATATCAGTCTTGTATGCTGTCGGTTAGCCATGCTCATGTATAAAAATTGATGTGTTATAACTGTTATTCATTTGAACTGAAATTCGGTAATCTTGCAAACCAGCAGGATTGGGAGAGAAAAATGCACCAGTGTGGTAATATTTTTCGATAGTCTTGTATGTATAACGGGGTGGTACAAGAAAAGAAAATTGAGGTACTTACCAGCTCAGATGCTAAACAATGTAGCGCATCAGTGACTTTCTTTGTTACGCTTGTAATGATTTTCTTACAAAATAATATATTGTGAATTTACAATATTTTGACCCTTTTTTATTAGTTAGTTTTAAAAATATATTCAAATATCTACATGTGTGGAGTGGCTTGAGTCTATACGGACCATTTTTGTCATCACGTGTGCATGATACCTGCGTTGAACGTGCCCCGAAAGGTGGTATAGAGGTTCTCTAAAAAAAAGGTGGTATAGAGGTTTTTTGAGTTTTTACTTGTGTCTTGTGATATGAGTCCTAGAGATGTGGCACGTCAGTTGGTTCTAATTAAATAATATTATTAATTTGAAGTTTTAAGGGTTTAGTATTTTAAGATAGATGAATTAAGAGTAGTTCTAATATATCTCTTAATTCATATCAATTAAATAAAAATCTGAGATGACAAAGTAATTAAAAAAGAGAGAGGAGAGCCGTCTCTTTCTCCCGATACGGCTCTTGGCGCAGAGATCGACGCACATTTCACCTCGCTCCCATCCCGTGTGCTTGCAACGCCTTCCCCATCCCCTCCCTCCCTCGCTCCCGTGCGTCGCCTCGCAGCAAAAATCACATCCAAAGCGGCAAGAGGTCGTCCTCGAAGCTAAGGCCGACGACCGCGGCGGCGGAGGAGGCGCCACTGGCGAGGCAGGGGTCGGTCTACTCGCGGACGTTCGAGGAGTTCCAGAGCGCGCTCGGCGGCGGGGGAGGAGGAGGAGGAGGAGGCGGCGGCGGCGGCGGTTCCCTCGGGAAGGATTTCGTCTCCATGAACATGGACGAGCTGCTCCGGAGCATCTGGACCACCGAGGAGAGCCAGGCCATGGCATCCGCCTCCAACGTGGGCGCTGGAGCGGGCGCACCGCCGACGTCGCTGCAGCGCCAGGGCTCGCTCACCCTGCCCCGAACGCTCAGCGCCAAGATGGTCGATGAGCTATGGGGCGCAACCTCCCGCGCCACGAGCCGCCGCCGGATGGTTGCGAGGCGCAGCCCCAGCGGCAGGCGTCGACGGGAACCTTTCGAGCTCCCGGTTCCTACCTGTCTGCATGGGGAATCTGGCCTTGGGCAATGGTCTCATGCCGACGACAGTGGGTATGGAAGGCAGCGCTGTGGCTGTGCAAACAGCGGTGAACCTGCTTGATTCTGGCAGCAAGGGGAGCGAGGATCTTGCGTCGCCGTCGGAGCCAATGCCGTATTCGTTGGAAGCTGGAAGCTGAAGTTCAGAAGCTCAAGGAGATACCAGGAACTGGAGAGGAAACAGGTAGCTTTTCTACAAACCCTGCTATTGGACATGTTAAATGTGCTACTTCAGTGCATTCTGTTTAAAGGAGAATTCATAAGAGACATTTTGAAGTGGATAGTTCCAGTTTGTAGACCCCATTGTTAGCTGCTTTGCTTATTTTGTCCATGTTGATGGCATCAGAGTTGCAGTGAAGCATGACTATGACATGTTCTTGTATCTTAGTATAACCTGTGTTTCTCAGAAAAGAAGTATAATGCATCCATTTTCCAATTTGTAAACGGGAGTGTGAAATATTCAGTGTCTCGCTTTGCACCCATATAGCAATCGGCACCTGGATCAGTGCATCAGCACATCAAGCAGTACACAATCTTACAGTACCTCAATCTCAGCAGATTAAGAACTCACTTCTGAACTTCCAATACCATGAGCTAGCTAGCAGTTGTTAGTGATTACGCAACAAGTAGATCACGCGCCAATGGTCACTGAATATAATATGATCAGTTGCGGTAATCATATGAGAGTGACTTAAGAGTAAGACTATGTACCTACACTCTTTTGTGTAAGGCTATGGTTCTGCTGATGCAAGTGAAATGACGGGTCCGTTATCTCTAATCTGTTGTTGTTAAATCAGATAACCTGTAGTTCTTCACATTCTTGATGAGTTCCACGTGGTACATGATTAGGTACATGCGCTCTGTTTCAGATCATCAGGACAGCCACAAGCGGTGGTATCTTCTGAGGAGAATCGTCATCTGCTTATAGTGTCCATGAACAGGGTTGACATATGCAGTTGTTTGTCAGATTAAAAAGAAGTGAATGACATAGCTGGTACTCTCCGTTGTTATCGTTTACCCACTCATTTAAGTATACAGGTTGAGCTTGAAGCTGTTGTAAAGCATCTTAACTCCATAATAGATGTAATTTTTCTAGCATCCTTTGTTTATTTTCTCATGTAAACTCCTCCAAACATGAAAAGATTAGTACATGCCACAAATAGGCTACAAGACTAAAATGATGCTATTGATCACAAAATACAATAAATGAAAGTTGTCTTGTTAGATACAGTGCACTGGAAAACTTGTCTCTAAGCAGTTATTTTAATAAAAAAGAGACAGTTTAAGAGACAGTGTATTAGGACTACTCTAATATCCTTGGATGTGTGTATCACGACATGAAGTAGGATTTCTCTTTTTCCCTGACGGAATCATCATAGAATCATGATTCTAAGAGATTTTAAATAGCACACATGATTCGTATAGAAAATAAACTATTCTTTTATATTCAAGTATGTGAGTCTACAATGAAATTTTAGAGTTTCAAATAAAAATTTCTCTACTTATGTGCATTTGTTCATTACACGTATCGCTGCAATACATAAACTTTGGTGTGACATGCAAAACAAATGACGAGCTGCAATACATGAATATTACTCACTCTGTCTAGATGTATAAAACATATTTTAATTGTCAAAGTTCAAGTTTCCATCTTCCATAAGTTTTTGTGAATAGCTACAAAATCACAATCATAAGAATGACTTATCATTTTTAATTCTGTAGTACTTATCATCTTTTATTATAATATTTTTGACAAAATACTTAGCACTTTACAGATCTCAATACAATTTTTTTAACTCTTTCATATTTTGCTTTTGTATACCCACCTTGTTATTTGTAGTTCAACACCAATCATAGTCATTAGGGGCATCTTAGTCATATAGCTCTCATAAATTGATTTTATGAATATACGCGCGTTGGTTAGAAATGGCAAGTATCATGAAACGAAGGAGTAAAAATAAAGGGTGGCGTGGTTAAAAGGAGATGACTGGAACACCAGCCTTTTCCACAGGAAAGCGTCGTGGTCAGCAAACTAGCTGGGCTGGCCAGGAATTGGAAGGAAGGAGAGAGTTCTCCGCGGATCATGTGCATTCTCATCACGTACGGTTTCCTCGAGCTGCCCCGTCGGGACCGTCGGGCTGGTCTGACCAGCGACAAGTCTCCAACGCCGCAACGAGAGGCCTGCCTCGCCCGGATCTCAATTGCGGTAGGTGGCGCGTGGACGCGCGGCGTCGTACCTCGGGCTCGCCGGCTCGGCCATCAGCGGCGTCGGCATTTCCACGAACGGGTTGCAGTGCCGTCGCGAGCCGCAGGAGCACTCGTACGCTCCGCCATTTGTTCCACAAACGACCGTTTTTGTAGTAGCTGGATACACACTGCTCTGCAACAAAGCCGCATACCTCTACCTACCATGGGATTGATTAGCGGCGAGCCGGCGAGGTTGGTGCAAGGCCCAACTCGCTATACTCGCTATACAAAGCCACAACCACAAGCGCTGAAACAAAACATCCGCGGCGAATGCGCCTGAGATTTGTAAGAGTATCTGGACGAGCAAAGCATGGAACATCAGTGTTCGCAACATTTTTCACTGGATTAATTGCCACCAACTAGTATCAGATGAAAAGGTAATCCTAAAACTAAACAAGAACCACGAAACCAATCAACCAAAGGCACACAATCCAACTCCTTTACAGAAGGTAGATGCATGGTGAAACTGCTAGTATTGATTTCACCGTCACTTCTGCAATTTTAACACCAACTACAGCATACTACTCCACGAACCTACCCCACATTTCTGGTCTTCGTGGATGTAAACCACACCAGATCACAGTGCACAAAGTGCTAATTTCAACGTTCATCAGAGGAACACAATGACAAAACCATCTCCAGCAAAAGACAGAACAAAAACACAGATATCATCAAAACGCACCGCAATTGATCGTGATAACGATGCTATCAACCAGATTAAGATTCACATCTAACAACTTCAGGTAGGAACAACTTGGGTCTTTCAATGCGAAATATCTTAGCCAAACATGTCCAAACTAAGTACGAACAAAATGAGACAGCAAAAATTCTCCCAGCTGATAAGACCTCAGAACTCTCAAGTTTCTCCCCACCATTGAATTGAACCACCTAGTGAATTAGACTTGCTTCTAGAAGATATCAGGACCCCTTCAGTGAGACTCAACTGGCGCCGGTGCCGGCTTCGCCGCCTCCTCTGGAGTCTCATCCTGACCTCAGGCTCGACCTTCTGCTTGCCAAAACCTGCGACCCCATCAGAAAGCAGACACAGATTAGCCATCGAAATGCATCACAAGAAACAGCAGACTCAATTAGCTATTTAAATGCATCACAAGCAGCAGCAGAGTACAAGCTTAGAACCGAATATGTAACCGAAGTCTGAATGAGTCAAGAGATCACGAGCATAACAGCAAAAGGCTTGCCAAGACCCAAGAATCATATGAACTTAAAAAATAACCTCTAGTAAAAAATCTACAGGGACAGAGACTAGCTAATATTTATTGCAAGCAGCATACACACCATGTAGCTAGGAAAAACCTACAGTGATTGCTAAGATCAAAGGGATCCTGATGTGTGTATTTGTCCACGAAAAACATCAAAGGGATCCTGATGTGTGTATTTGTCCACGAAAAACAAGGACTAGCAGCACAATCTAAGAATAATCTCTAAATGCTTCTCCGTGCTACGACCTACACTGATAAGAACACAAGACAAATTAAACGGCTACGACCTACACTGGACAAAATCCACACGAACACTACAGTTGTTTTCCCCCCACACAAGACTCACAGTCAAGCAAGCAGAATCACACATGTACGCGCCCGAACAACAACAAACACAAGCGCGTGCATCACCGAACAGGAGAGGAGAGGAGGGGGGCGCGGTGGGGGGGAGAGAGACTTTACCGAGCTGCTCTTCTGCGAGACGTACTCGCCGGCGGCGCGGACCCTATTCTTGATGCAGGCCCAGTGCGTCTCGGCGGTGGTGTCCTTGAGCTGCTTGAGGTAGTCCTTGGCGCTGTACAGGAACGTCGCCTCCTCGCCCACCGCCTTCTTGTAGCATGCCGCCTCCGCCGCCGCCTCCGGCGCAGTCAGCGACTCCTCCTCCGGCCCGGCCACCGCCTTCTTCACACCGTCCTCCTCCACCGCCTTCACACCGTTCTCCTGCTTCTCCATCTTCACGCCATTCTCCTGCTGCTCCATCACGCCCAACGGTAGAACGCTCTCTCGCCTAGATGGAAATCTCAAGAGCAGGGAGGAGAGGCTAGAACAAAACCAACAGGAGAACAGAGCTTTTCTTGGTCTTGGCAATGGTGGCGTTCGGTCTCATTTATAGGAGGGCGTTGGCTTGCAAATCAAGGAAGCAGAGGAGCGCAGGGGCGTGGAGTGCGTGGTGGTGATACGGCGTAGTTTCGCTGACACGTGGGACCGTCATCTTCTACGCTCACTGCGATGTGGGCCTCGCGGGGCTATGGCGCAAAAACAGCGCGCTCTCGTGTATACACGCTGACCGGTGGGCCAGCGTCGAGATCTGGCTGGGTTTTGCCAAGGGGTTTTTTTCGCGTGCTGCTCTCTGATTTCGCCTTCTTGCGCGAGAAGACGAACTTTTGATTTGCTTTCTTTTTTCTTGGGCAAGAATCTCAGACGCTCTCAGTGACGTGCGGGACCCAACACGCTGTGCTTCCTCCGGCTCCTGCCAGGGCAGTTGGACGTGGGCCCGGGCAGTGCTGCGTTCATGACTGATCAAAATTTGCGATAGGGAACATGAAGTGGGACGTGCAGAGGACAGGGCCGCCACGCTGCCATTGTTACTGACGATGACAAGCCGGGCCCAGAGTCCAGACAACAAGTCGATCAGGAGGGCGACCGCAACGTGACCAGGTCCAAGTCAAGAGCAAAAGGGTTCGGTGGTGCCAGTTGTGCAGCAGACCATCAATGCAGCTCAGACTGTACCACAGCCCGCAGAACCTGGGTGGTCTCTGGGGCGTCCGATCTTGCGCCAAATGCTCAGATTGAACAGCAGTCTCTAGTTACTCAGCGTTTCTAGGAGCTGCAATTTTCCTGGAGAGGTGCGCTGGACTAGTAACTCAAAATTACATGTGGTGGACTAGGTTTCCTGGACTAGTAACTTAAAATTTTCCTCTCGCACAATTACTCACACAGCTACCACGATAAGGCCGAAGGTTTGTGGCAGCCTTCGTCCATTGCCTCCTCCCTTCCCCTCGGTTGTACAATCCAACCCAATCAATGTCCCTATCTTGTTCTTCCCGAATCGGTCTACCCTCTCTGTGGCCCTAGCCCTAGGCGACAAGGCGCAGCGAGTGGTTGCGGAGGCTGCCCCATCGTTGGCAGGACGAACGGCGGTGCCAGTCGGGGTCGTTGCCTCCATCAAGCTATCAGCATGGTGTGGTGATTTGCTTGCGGGATAGGCTGTGGAGTTTAGTTGGTACATGCATCTACTTGAGACATGAAATTTATTTTTGCAGGGGATCCAGGTGGAGTATTGTTTTTCCTATCTTTTGTTTACTACACAATGAATTAATATTATGTTGCTCGCGACTGGCCTGCTGCTAGGTGTAGAACCATAGGTGATGAGAGATGGTCTAGTACCTAGTGTGACGATCTTGACACCAAATGCAGAGAGCTGAATCAAATCACCAAATGCATCATTTGCATGGTTAGTAACTAACATAATCCCTGATAATTTAAACATGATATAATTATTTTAACTGAAATAAATGGATGTGCTTTGCCAAATAACATTCTAAGCTAGCAGCAAGCAATCTCTATAGCAAAGCTATCAAATTCATGCACTTGGATTCGGTAACCAATAAGCTCGCTCTTGTGTGTTCTAATACACTGTAATGGAGTGCTGCAATTGTTGTAATTGCCTAGTGTTTTCATGTGCAGCAGGCTGTTGCAAGGAACTATTTGAGAAATACTCGCTTTTGCTCTTTGTACTTTTAAATTATGCCAGGTTTTGGAATTATGGTGATTTTCATAATAATGTTTAATTATACTTTGGAATGATAACCATGAAAGCCTTTCTACAAGTAGAGCAATTTCTAGGGCATGTCTTATGCTAGGTACAGCTAGCTATACTTCTAAATATGTAGTTTCTTTCTGCCATCTCAATGAAAAAATTAAGAATACAAATTAATTTAGGATAAAAATAGCTCTACTTCAAGAGTGTGCTTCCTACTGTTAATTGCTTGGGTTTAACTTGAAGTGTCATGGAAGCATGTATGGATGTAAAACAAAATGCGTACGTGCATGTACATCATAGTATATTGACTGAATCGATTAACTTACAAGTGGATTACAAATCTCTGTACCATTTGTCTTTTTAAGCTAGTCGTTCCAAGTTACTTTACTGCTATCATACATGAAGATGTTGACTTGCATAATATTTTTAAGAAGTTTTATCCCTCTTTTTAAGTATTTGTCTACAATGTAGATGTTGACTTAGATAATATTTTACAAACAAAATATTTCCCACACTTGAACTACAATGTCAATACGAGGATCTGGCTCACGCTTTGGTGCTCATCGCTTGCCCACTTTAATGGGTTTAGATTCGATGATTGGTCTTGCTTTGTGCTTGTCGAAAGCCAGTGACCCAGTATATTTTCAACAATGACAATAACACGCGTCGGCCATTCTTATGATGCAATAAAAAGTTGAATGTGACTTTTCCTTTATGTCCATGTACATTTGAAAGTGTATCTTGGCCCCCTAAGTGGATTTTGATGATTAATGACAAAACAATTTGGGAACTAATGTGTGCATGAAGTGTGATCAGACATTTACGCTAAAAAACTATGATAAAACCAGCATTAATGACCTAAATTTTTTTAAGAAAAAATGGCTCGAAAAAACAAATATTAAGGATAATTTTCTAGCTCTTTTAGTGGTTCAAGAAATCACATTGAGTTTAGAAAAAACAATAGTACTAAGGGGGGTTAAAATCTATAAGCTGGTGAGAGTGCCTTGCTAATGCTCAGCTAAGAATCATTTTTCCAAATCCAAAGAGGCTTTCGAAAAACTCTTCATATACTCTTTTTTTGGAAATGTCGTAACATCCGACTTTGGTGTCGGAATATCCGAGTTTCACTTGTGTGAAGAGTCAGGGAATTCGGAGCCTCTGAGTTGCCCTTTTGTCTATTCTTATAAAGGGTGGACCATCTAAGATTTCTGGAACCTCTGAGTTATGTTCCTAAAAACACCTAAGTCCTTCTATCTTGAATGTCAAAGTAGCCAAAAATTTTCTGGAGCCTCCGAGAATCTGTTCTTGACTTATCTTTCAAATTCAGGAATATCTAAGTCAGCATGTCAGAACCTCTGAAAATCCATTATGTTTATCCTCTATTGAGGTCCTTTGAAATCTCAAAAGTTCATAGTGCAAAGTTGGAACCTCCAAGATCCAGTTCTGTTGACGCCTCTATAAGGCCCTTCAAAATCCCGGAAGGTCTGAGTTCGAAGTCAAAACCTCTGACTTTCACTTATGTTCATTCTGCTCTGGAAGTTGGAATCTCCAGGTTCATGTCGAGAGTTCCGAGATCCTTATTTGGATAATCAATGAATGTTGGAACCTCTAAATTCTATGTTGGAAGTTCCGAGTTCTTCTGTTATTGCTCTAACCGTTAGTTTTTGAGGGGTTGGCTATATAAACCCTAAGCCTTTTTGCACGCTTAACTCTTGGCCATTCCTTTTCTCTACTCTCTGGGTGCCATCCCACATTTCCTCAAGCCCAAGCTTCCATCCTTGTGAGAAAATCTTTCAGAGAGAGAAATTGAGCCATGGTTGAGCACTAAGCAAGAGTCCATCTCCAAGCCGTAGCGATTGCAACCTATTATTTGCTCTAAGGTTCCGAGATTCAAACACAACAACTAGTTTGAGAGAAAAATATTGCTTGGAAGGTGCGGCTCGGACATACATAATAGTTCAAAACCTTAGAAAATCCTAGACCTGGAGGGTCCGGATCAAAACAACTCAGAGGTTCCAAACGAAAACAATCATTATATCCTGAAACATAAGTTGACACAGAGGATCCAAGAGATCATCACTTTGAGGTTCCGACAAGCAAAAGCAGAGCTAACTTGATTTCCTCGAAAGTGTCGGACCATGAAGGTCCAAAGAAAAGAAAACACTAGGACAGAGGCTAAGTCCTGGTTTGGAGGTTCCAGATAGACTTCTCTTGGAAGGTCCGAACAGAGCCAAGGCTTCGATATAGTAGCTTTGTCACCACTCGGTGGGTCCGGGCAAACCTCACTCGGAAGATTTGGATGACATGAAACTACTAAGTGGACTTCGGATGGTTCAGATGACCTTCACTCAGAGGGTTCGGACAATAGGAAACACTCTTGACAAAGTTACCATGTCAACTTCGGATAGTCCGGATTACCTTCACTCGGAAGGTCCGAATGAAAAATGATCTTTGGACAAAGATACTAAGTGGATCTTGGAGTGTCTGTACAGACTTCACTCGGAAGCTCTGGACTACAGAAACACACTAAACAGAAGCTCTGAAAGGTTCGGGATACTCCGAACGAACCTCACTTGGAGGGTCTGGGTCAACACTTAGCGCGCTGGAACCAACTCTCACATGCACTCAGATATTCCAGCCGACTAGTCTAGACATTCTGGATAACCACTGAAGTTTGGTGTAGAAAGTTTTCCAAAGACTTTTAGAAATGATTTTCATTGATGACCTAGTGTAACGCCCGAGTTTTTAACATGTTTTAAAACCTTGCATTTAGGTCCTTATTAAAACTTTAATTCTTTTTATCTGAATTTTTGCTCTTGAGTTTTTCTCGCATCATCTCATGCCATAGAACTAAAAAATGACATCATGCATATATGTGCATATATGCAGATGAAATAACCATCACAGCCCTAGCTATCTTCTCCCTCGACGTTTTCCCGAAACCTTAATTCATCTTCTCCCTGACAAGAAGCGAACCCCTAGCAATATGTACACATTCATGGTGACACATGCCTAAAAGTGGGTATACCAGGCATGCAGTAGGACCCACAGGTCAGATATGGGGCCCACTCCTTGAAACCCTAACCTATACCCAATTTTCCCATTTCTTTTCTTTTAGAGCAGAAACCCTAAAAGCATGATTCCATGTGCCTCCTTTGCTCCAAAAATTCTGAAAAAATTCAATAAAATACCTGAGACCAATTAGCACCTATTTATAAAGAAAAATAGAGAACTACAGTGCAAGTTTTCTGAACAACTTCTAAAATATCAAAACAGGCTGATTTTACATTTGTACTACAACCCCTAGCTGGACCTCTTAGAAAATTTACAAAAAATCACACAGCATAGATTATACATCTGTAAGCTCAAGGATGCAAAAATACTGTAGCTTTAGTGCGAATATTTGGAGAAAACCCTATCGAACACCTTCTGCCCTAAACACTTAGGGCATGATTGGTTTGATGCCAATATTTGCCATGCCAATTGTTGGCAAATTGCCAAAAATTGGCTAGCAATTGGTTGGCTACCAATTGGTTCTTGCCAACCTCTAAAAAAGTTGCCAATTTTTGGCAACTTGCCAACAATGCCAAATGTTGGCTTGCCAAATATTGGCAATGCCAAATATTGGCATCCAACCAATCACGCCCTTAATCACATGAAACCTTGGTCAAAATTTGGGGGAAAGGTGCCATGAAGCTCCCAGACCCCTACCTACTCTCCATGACTCTATTCATGTCACTGGCCACCTCTACAAAAGCCTCCCTTTACCCCTGCCCTCATAAACCCTAGTTGATGCCATGAATGGCATGCATGCCCGAGCTACCTACACTTCTTCTTTTTGCCTCATCTGCTCTAGATCACCTTTATATGCCAGACCTTAACCTGTGACATGAACAATTCACTCAGAATGTGACCGAGGACACCGGTACAACACCCATGCCAATGTGTGCATGCCAGAGCGTGTTCTGGCCCTGTCCTGGACGCGCACAACATGGCATCTCCTCACTTTTCATCGCTTCCAAGCAGTAGCAGCAAGCCAACCATGCCCGGGACCTCCCCCTTGACCTCCTCATGAGCTGCCACCATGTCCAAGCCATCCAGGCCCCCCCTACCACCATGTCGATCAAGCCAACGGGTGACACACCCCCTCCTCCCTTGCTTCTCCTATTTAAAGCAGCACCCAAGCCCCATTGCAATCTCATTCCACTCCCCTCCCCTGCAACTAACCACTGCCATCTTCCTTTGCATTGCTAAGACTTCGTTCTTCCTCCTTCTGAGCGGCGGTGCTCCGTTCGTCCCACTGCTAGGTGGGCCAATTTTTTTCCTAAAGTAGTGGAGCGATAAGTAGAGGCTACCGTTGACCAGTGGGCCTCGGCCTCCCACCGAGCCCAGCACCGGACCAAGTGGTGGTGCCCATTTTAATTCCCGCGACCACTGCATTAAATGCGCACTCGTGCTATCCAAATTAATCCTAGGAATTTTAGGGCAGTATATGGACACTACCTAGGCCTCTACACCCCTCCAAAATCATTCCCAATTTTTCTTTCAAATATATCTTTGAAATTCAAACACATTTGCATATCCACAGAGAAAACGTTGTAATTATTTACGGAGTAGGGTTTCTCTAAATTGCCAAAAATATTCAGGGCTATTTTCTAGAGCACTTTAAATTGGCATGAGCATATCATGTGCAATAATTGGTTCTTATTTGGATTTCTCGCCTCGTCGTTTATTTGCCATTTTCTTTAACGTGTAGTTACCGACGCACCGGCTTCTCTCGAGGAGGATCCTGGATTTCCGCAGAATCAATTCCAGGAGGAATACCAGTACCTCAACTCACCAGGCAAGCATCCCCGCCTTGGTCATGTTGAACCCGATACTTTCAAAACTTACTTATGTTGATTGTGAACCCTGCATGCTATGTTGATAATACCACTATCTTTGTGTTAGACTTAGCTATGACCTAGTATTGCATGTGATTAATAAACCCTCCTTTGTCGCCTTAGGACTAATGCCTCTAACGATATGGTCTTACAGTCGGGAACATAGGGTATAGTAGCTTAAGCTAGTGCTAGCTTAACAAAAATGAAACTTTGGTTATATGTTACGAAACACTTATTCTTGTGAAGAATGGAGCCTCAGGGAGGTGTCCATCATCATGGGGAAAATTATTTGTGAAAAGGTTTTCCGACAAAACCCTAAATGAAAACCGGAGTTGATTTGGATCCGGGTCAGAGACATAAGGTGGTGTTTGGAGGAATGATTGTCAAAATGAGGATGACTTATGTGGCATCGTTAGTAATCCAGTTCTGTGTGACTTGGGATTAATCGGAGTCTTACTCGAATCAATTAAGGACCGAATCTAAGTGCCGCTCGGCCAAATTTATATCATACGTCCACATGTCCTTTATGGGAAGGACTCGACCAAGTATTCTATTTGGTACTAGCATACGAACCTGTGGGCGAAAGGTAGAAAGTGCAGAGAGTGGGTAGACTCCAGAGAGCCTTCTCGCAGTTTAGCGTAGGAAGTTGTTCGACACAAAGACGAGTTGGCATTGTAGCGCGGTTTAGCAAGCAGTGCGAGAATGGCTCATCTGGCGGGTTCGTCATTAGGGCTAAGTGGACATAAAGGTCTCATTGTGTAATCCTTGCCGGTACAGCTTGTGAAGTGTACTCACTGGATCCTAGCAAAAAGGGAGGATCACATCGTGTGGGTAAAGCCATACGACCTCTACAGAGTGTTAAAAATCTATTCGAATAGCCGCGTCCACGGTCATGGACACAACTTGGGTTAGGCCACAATCTAATTAAACTGGCTTTGATTTAAAATGTGGGTCATGGGTTTAAGAACGCGGGCATGATGTGCCCGCAGTGTGCGGCATGAGCTACGGGTCAGTAGCGGGAGCCACAGAAGTGTGATTGAGGTCGTGCCACGTGACGGTGGTGCGAGAAATTGGTCTGAACGATTGGCGTGAAGCTGTGGGAGGTGGTAGCTGTTATATACCGTCTCGTTGAATTTATCATTGAATGAGGTTTGCCAAAAATGCCTTTCAATCTATTACCGTATTATTAAGAACTTACTTTTCGCACCATATGCAACCTAGGCTAGTATGTCTCCTTTGAAATAAACCCTGCATGAATATGTCTGTTATACACCCCATGCGGGATTGCTTGCGAGTACATTCAATGTTCTCACCTGGCTTATTGATTTGGTCAGACGAGGAGGAGTACTTCTCCGAAGACGATAGCGACTATGAAGGTTAGGGCTTATGAAAGAGCATATAGGCCCCTAAATGGTTTTGATGGCTAATGGCAACCCAAACTGGGATCTAATATTTACATTGAGTGTAAGCAAGAAGATTAGGTTCCAGAAAGAGGTTTCATCTATGAAAGGATGACCACTAAAAGTACAAAGGCGTTTTCCCAAGACAAGGAGATAGCTGTGCTATGCAGCTGTGTCACAGCTGTGAAGAAGCCGGTGCTATGCTAGGAGTTGCAAGCAAGGTGATGGTTGCTTGATGCGTCAAGAGCCTTGACTACAGTTGGTCGAAGCTAAAGCCTAGATTTGCTAGTTTTCTTGAGTCCTTAGGAAACAACTGTACTACCAAGAGGGATGAAGTTACAATTACTTTTGGAAGTTCTTATGCTCAATGCTCAGAGTGTTGGACAGTGGCACTGATGCCTTGAGGTCAGTGGCCCCTGTAACAATAGTTTTGCACAAGTGTGAAACTGGGTTATGCTAATACACTGCTGTGCTAGCTTCCTAAACCCTAGAGCCATAGTTACCTGTGTGGCATAGCTGTGTCACAGGTGAACAACCGCTCTATGACTCAGGTACACCTTTGTGCCAGGCGAGAGCTTGAAAATGTTAAGAGAACTGCACTGCAATGGTTTGTCTACTGCGTCAGAAAACTGTTGGAGATTCTCTCCTGTCGCGGGGATTTCGGAGCAATATACATTTTTGTGGGTTTGGGGGCGCAAGCGGACGATCTAGGTGGTTCACTCGAGAGATTTACCCAGGTTTAGGCCCTCTTGTGGAAGAGGTAATACTCTACTCCTGCTGGATGGTTGATCTTGCCTCGTGCGAGGATTGTACAGTGGAGAGTAATACGTACAAGTGTGAGAAGATGACAGGCAATGGCCAACTGTCTAACCCCTTGCCCAGGGGCCCTAGCCTCACCTTATATAGGGCTGACGAGGCTAGATAACTACAACCGCCGAGTTGGTTAGCTCGTGCAGATCGTGCGGAGTAACTCCCGCTATATTGGCGTGCTGACCGTGCACGTTGCCTCTGGTAGTGGCGCGTCGATCGGGTGCCGTTGGTTGAACGGGTCGTGGGTTGAACGCATCGTGGTAAGGCTTATCCTGACGATGCACTGACGGACCAACCGAGTGGACTTCATGGGCCCAGATTGGGCCACCTCCGGCCACGCCGGCCGAGTCCACTTCTTGGGCCTACCCCGGGGAGATCCCCTCGTCAGTAGCCCCCGAGTGCTTCAGGGTTTTGATGCAGGCACTGTCTGGGGAGCGAGCTGTGCGTGCCGCCGAGTCACCTGTAGAGAAACCTTGACGGACTCCAGCAGTTCCTGAAAAAGTTAGGTATGCGCTAATAGCAAAAAAAGAAGCTTCGGTGATACCCAAGTTTCTCTGCTGGAGAGAAAGGCTAGTGGCTCGCTGGGAGGCGTATCATGAATTCCGAGTGAAAATTAGACGGCGTCTGGGCTTATCCAAGTTGATCGTTCCCAGCTAGCGTCCGAGGGGGAACGCCTTCGATCTTCAGCTTCGGAACCGAGCCTACAGACTTTGGCATTTGGCTCTGAGTCAGAGACCAACCTGTGCCACGGGGGATGCCGAGTCTGTCCTTTGCTTAGGGTGTTGCCGAGTGACCTGCGAACCCCGTTGGGCCGGCCATCGACACCCATTTGCAGAGCTGGTCTGCTTCCGAGTGAGTGCAGCCAGTGGGCCTCGGGGTACGTGTATGCTGCTTGGCAGGGTTGGCGCGGTCGGTACTCGGTTGGCCGACTACGGTAGTCGGTCCTTGTTGCGACGCCGTGGACTGAGTCCGGCTCCGAACCGGTTCAGAGACCGCGCGTGTTAGCGTCCAATCCAGCTGAACCTGGTCAAACCGTCTCGCGAGAGCGTGGAATGTCGCGACTGTTGATGATGTCACACAGAATCTTTTGCGTGCTGTCGCTTCGACGGGCACCTTTAATGACTGAACAGATGCCTATTATGGGAGGGTCATGATGAGACGCCGCGGCGGTTCATGATGACGCCTCGAGTCTTGCACGATGCGTGTGAGACGTCCGTTACCATAACGGGCCATGGCCACGTGGAGCGCAATTCCAGGCGGAGAGCGGTTCGCCTCCTCGTATAAAGGCAGGCGCGGAGGGGGAGCGGAGCGGTTCCCATCTGCTTTCTTCGCCTTCCTCGCGCACGCCGCCGCAACCACCGGAGCTCTCCGCCGCGCGCTGCTCTCCTTGGTTTCGTTCCGGCCACTCCAAGTGCTTCTCCCGTCCACTTCAACGATGTCTCGCACCGGCAAGAGCAAGGGTTTGTCCTCCTCCTCCTCCGCCGCCACCCTTCCCGACGGTTGGAAGAAGGGCGATTGGGTGCCGTCGGTGGTAACCGACCGGATCCTGGCGGGCCTCGCCGGCGAGGGCCTGCTTTCGCCTCGGGCTCTCTGCAACTGGAGGGTGCCGTTCCGGGAGGAGAAGCCCGCCCCGCACGAGCACGAGCGGGTGATGCTCATCCCCTTCGTCGAGCGAGGCTTGTCGCTGCCCCCGCACGACTTTGTGCGTGGGCTCCTCTTCTTCTACGGCCTCCAACTCCACCATCTGAGCCCCAATGGCATTCTGCACATTGCGTGTTTCATCACGCTGTGCAAATGCTTCTTGGGGACTCGGCCTCATTGGGGCTGTGGAAGAAGATCTTCGTCGTGAAGGCGCAGCCGATCAAAGCCGGCGAGCGCCTATCGATCTGTGGAGGAGCCGGCATCCAAGTCAAAGCCGGCGCCAAGTACTTCAAGCTGCAGCTCCCCGACACTGTGAGGAAATGGCAGGACGGCTGGTTCTACTGCCCAGATGAACGCACGCCGACTACCTAGGAAGGGCTTCCCAAGTACACCGAGGCCCCCCCCCGAGTGGCAGAAACGCTGGGGTGCCAAGCCGTCGAGTGCAGTGGCTCTGGAAGTCGAGCGCCTGATGAGGAGGATCCAGCGGCTCCAAGACAAGGGCCTCACTAGAGTCGACCTCATCGTCACCTGGCTGAATCGGCAGATTCAGCCACTCCAAGCTAGGGCGTACCCGATGTGGGAGTACTCGGGCACGGCCGACTCGACCAGGGTGTCGGCCAGGGAGCTCTCGGACTAAGATTTCATGGAGCTGCTAAAAAGCTTAACCAAGGAGCGCTCCGGTCTTGACAGGGTGCCACACGTGCTACCCTTTTCCGCCAACAACCCTCCGCCCATGGTGAGTCGTCTTCCGAGTCGAATTCTTTACGTCCTTATCTCGTGCTGTGATTTCTTCTAAATCTGGGTCTTATATGCCGCAAACCCTACTGAACTTGTGTTCCATGCCGCCTCTCCCCGAGCAAAATCCGGTTCCAGGGCTTTTGTACGACATGGAAGTCGACGAGGAGGCTACTGAGGGTAGGGACTCAGGCGACGAGGCCCAGGAGGCCGAGCCCGCGGCTTCTGCGGCCTAGAAGTGGAGGCAGATAGACGATGTCTCCAACTCCGGGCCTTCGAAGGCATCGGCTGAGTTGGCGTAGCCGGAGTCGGCCTCCAAGCGCTCTCGGCCGACTGCCTCCCAGTCAGCTCCCACTTCTTCTTCCGGAGCGCCGACCACCATGGGGAGGCCCAAGAAGAAAACGGTGGCCAAGGCGATCCCCACGACTTCTAGGTACGCAGCCCTTCAGCCTAGCCTTCATCTTTTTGGTTGAAGTGGGGGCACACACTGATGCCGGAGTCGGAACTTGTCCACTGCAGCGTCCAGAAGAAGTTGGGCGACAAAGGAGGCCGCCAGCCCGGCAAGTCCGCAGGGCCAAGTTCAACTCCGCCACCGGAGTCTACTCCACACAGGCAGCCGCCTGTTGCACCCGCAGCGGAGGCACCGGAGCCGGACGCGGGAGCTAACCCCGCCGCTACTCCAGCGGATGCGGTTTCGCCGAGTGCCAACGTTGGAGGCGGAGTCGCGTTGACTCCGGCGAGTGAGCTAAACCCGGAGCCGACTCCGGTGTCGAGGGACCCGGTGGATGCCGACTCCACCGCACCAGCCGACAAGGCCCAGGGCCAAGCCTCCACCGACGACAACACCGCCGCCGACGTTGGAGCCGCAGCCACTGACTTGCTTGAACGGGGCGAGTTCGCAGCTGATGTCGTCATCAGCGGTGAGCTTGCCCGCATCGGAGACGAGCCGGCGGACAAGTCGGCGACCACCGACTCCGCAGTGGACGTCACCCGGCCGGCCGGGTGGCCTCCCTCTCATCCCGCAGCTCACGTTGTCGAGTGACAACGCGGGGGAGTGCACGGCAGCACACGACGCCACCAACCGCGTCGCTGCCCTCAGCGCCAAGCTGAAGGAATTCGCAGGTGTGGCCAGCTCGCTGATGGACTCGGCCAGCGCTCCCGAAAACTCCGTCGGGGTAAGTCTTTGCAATCGTGTTTTGTTCCTTTTTTGCCTTTGACACTGGGGGCATGGCCAGTGCACCCAGTGGGTGTAGCCCCTGAGTCTCGAGCCGACTGTTTGAGCCGGCTAGAGATTTTTCTGACTCGGATCTTCCTTTTGCCCAGGTGTTGGCCCAACGTGGCGGAAACAACCAAGCCCTCATGGAGAGGAACGCTTCCCTTGAGAAAGCGTTGGCCGACGAGAGGGCCAGGGGTCGGTCGCTCGAGAAGAAGCTTACTGCAGCGGGGAGTAAGTATCCGAGTCGCAGTTCTGTCTTTGCCTTGGAGTCGCGGATGTTTTCGACTTTTTTGAGCCAGTAGACGTCGAGGCCGAAGCATCTCGCCTGAGGGAACAACTGAAGAACTCCATCTCGATAGAGAGGACGAGGGAGATGCTCGACGTCAAGGAGGCTGCATTCCACGACGAGCTTAGGCAGGCTCACGAGGACATGAAGACTGCTTCCTTGCTGCAGTCGGAGCATCAACAACTCGTAGATCAGTATGAGAAGCTGAACGCCATGAACCGCGAGCTGCAGAAGCAAGTTGACTGCTTCCAGTCGAAGATGGCCGAGTCGGCGAAGCGGCACGAGGCAACCATTGCCGAGTGGCGGAAGCGCGAGATGGAGCTCATGGAGTAGCTCAAAGCCGCCAACGAGTCCTTACTCGGTAAGTGTCCGAGAGGTTTGCCAGCTTCTTCGGTATGCTTTTCCTTTGCCAGTTTCCTTGTAGTAATTCATGCCCAGACGCTTGCCTAGAGCTGGATGAGCAGGCAAGACGGGCGGCACTCCGACTGCAGAGTTTGGCCAACCCGGCAGAGGCTACACTCGAGGCCTTCTAGACACCAAAGGCGATGTCCGGTTGCGTCGTCACGCTGGAGGACCGACTCCGCCAAGTGAAGACCCTGGTGCGGAACATGAAGTCGGTGTCGCAGGACCTCTGCGCCACCTTGTGGCCCCAACGAGGAGCCGAGTTCCAGCATCTTCGCCCTCGCTGACAAGCTCATGCAAGGCTCGGCGGAAGTGGATGAGTGGAAGGAGTCGGCGGCACGCTCGGGAGCCGGAATGGCGCTAGCAATGGTCCTGGTGCACCATCCTGATGCTGACATCAACTCGATCGCTGCTAGGGCTCCACTTAACGCGGAGGGTGAGCCGGTCGACCCCGTGGAGCTGCTTCCCCAAGTTCGCCGAGCCGCCAGTCGGACCACCGGGTTCGCCAACCTGGACGAGCGCATGGAGGCAGTGCTAGAAGAAGAAGAAGAATAAATGCACTTGATGTAAACCCTCAGTATGCTGAGTGAAAACGTTGTAAAGACTTTAAATATTTTGGAATTTAAAGTTATTTCACTCGTCTAAACTCGTTTCTGCATTGAGTCCTTTCATGTGCAAGCCGACCTTTAGATTTTGCTCTTGCCAACCGGACAGCCGGGTTTCGACTGTAGTTGGGGACGAAGAGTGGGCCTTAGGTGCTGTACACATATACTTAGACGTTTTCCAGAGGAACAAAGTTAGATGAGTCGGGACGCACCAACCCGCGGTACACCCAGTGGGTGGAATGAGGTAGCCTCCAGGGGTTGCCCGGGGGAGTCAAGCCACTCGGTCGTTTTATGTAGCCCTCGGGGGTTGCCCAAGGAGACAAACCAAATTAATAGTGAGATCATAAACAAAGCGATACCGACTCGGGATTGAGCGGAAGAAATTTGTTATGCATGATCAAACTAAATATAATTGAGAGTACAGAGGTTAAGTGTAGAAGGGACGCAGCTGGGCGATGTTCCAAGTCCTCTCCGTGATGAGGCCGGACGCTGGGTCCTCCAGTCGGTAGGCGCCATTATGAAGTACTTGGTGGATGATGAAGGGGCCTTCCCACGGTGGGAAAAGTTTGTGCATGCCCGCCTTATCCTAGATGAGTCGGAGGACCAGATCACCCTCGTGAAAGGCTTGGCCTCGCACTTGGCGGCTGTGGTAGCGGTGCAAGTTCTGCTGGTAGACGGCCGAGCAGGAAAGAGCGAGCTCCCGTGCTTCCTCGAGGAGGTCGAGGTCGTCCTGTCTTGCCGACTCCGCATCAGCTTCCACGTATGCGGCGACGCGCGGGGAGTCATGGAGGATGTCGCTCGGCATGACGGCTTCGGCTCCATAGACCATGAAGAAAGGCGTGTAGCCAGTCGACTAGTTTGGAGTAGTCCGTAAACTCCAGAGGACGGAGGAGAGCTCGTCGATCCAGCAGCCGGCGGTCCGCTGCAGAGGAACCAGAAGCCACGGTTTGATGCCCTGAAGGATGAGCCCATTGGAGTGCTTGACTTGCCCGTTGGATTGTGGGTGGGCCACCGAGGCATAGTCGAGTTGGATGTCGTGGTCCTTGCAGAACTGTCGAAAGATATCAGCCGTAAAGTTCTTGCCATTGTCAGTGATGATACTGTGGGGGATGCCGAATTGGAAGATGACCCCCTTCATGAAGTTGACTGCAGTCAGACCATCGAGTTTTATGATGGGCTTGGCCTCGATCCACTTGGTGAATTTGTCTACGGCCACAAGGAGGTGAGTGAATCCCCCTTTCGCGGTCTTGAGCGGGCCCACCATGTCGAGTCCCCACACAGCAAAGGGCCACGTGATGGGGATGGTCTTGAGCGCAGTAGCCGGCAGGTGTGGTTGACGGGCGTACCACTGACAGCCCTCGTAGGTACGAACGAGCTCGTCTGCGTCGGTGAAAGCAGTGAGCCAGAAAAAACCATGGCGGAAGGCCTTGGCGACGAGCGCCGCAAGGAAGCGTGGTGGCCACAGGTTCCTGAGTGGATCTCGTCGAGTACTTCGTGACCTTCCTCCGGCGAGATGCACCTCTGAAAAACTCCGGTAGTGCTGCGCTTGTAGAGCTCGCCGTTGATGATGGTGTAGGCCCGAGCACGGCGCACGATGCAGCGCGCTTCAATCTGATCCTCGGGGAGCTCCTTCCACTAGAGGAAGGCGAGGAACGGCTGAGTCCAGAGTGGGATGACTGCCAGGACGCCGTCCTGGGTCGACTCATCCACCGTTGGACCTTCGGGCTCAACCTTGGATGACTCGGTTGCCGACTCCAGCTTGATAGAAGGTTGATGTTGTTGTTGAAGGAAAATGCCGGGTGGTACCTTGTCACGAGTGGAGCCGATCCTTGCGAGGGAGTCAGTGGCCTCGTTGTCGCATCGACGGACATGATGCAGTTCAAGGCCCTCAAAATGGCCTTCGAGTCGACGTACTACGGCGCAGTACGCTACCATGGTGGGGTCCTTGGCGTCCCACGACTTCATCACCTGCTGCACGACCAGATCCGAGTCTCCGCGACAGAGGAGTCGGCGGATACCGAGCGAGACGGCGATGCGCAATCCGTGCAACAGCCCCCGCGACATTGTTGGATGCCGTGAAGTGAATCTATAGCACATAATTGAGCTTGTCGCCCTTGGGGGAGATGAGGACAACTCCAGCCCCCGCGCCCGCAGGCATCTTGGACCCGTCGAAGTACATGATCCAGTAGTCGGGGTTGACGTGGGGTAGGAGGGACCATGCCTCTGTCCAATCGACGATGAAGTCGGCGAACGCCTAGGACTTGATGGCCTTGTGGGGCTCGTAGTTGATGTCATGAGGCATGAGCTCGATCGCCTACTTAGTGACTTGGCCCGTGGCATCCCTGTTGTTAATGATGTCTGACAAAGGGGCATGGCTAACCACGGTGACCGAGTGGGCCTAAAAGTAGTGGACCAACTTCTGCGCTGCCATAAACACTCTGTAGACGAGCTTCTGGTAGTGCGGGTAGCGTTGCTTTGAGTCGGAGAGGACTTCGCTGACATAGTAGACGAGGCGCTGTACCTTCTGCGCGTGGCCTTCTTCCGCGTGTTCCACCACCAAGACGATGCTTACCACCTGATTGGTGGTTGAGATGTAGAGCAGCATGGGCTCCCCTTCCATCGGCCCAACGAGGACTGGAGCTGTGGATAGCAATCGCTTGAGGTCATCGAAGGCCTTCTGGGCTTCATCGGTCCACTCGAAGGAGTCGGATTTCTTGAAAAGTCGGTAGAAAGGCAAGACCTTCTCACCGAGTCGAGAGATAAACCGACTGAGTGCAGCCACGCACCCAGTCAGTCGCTGGACAGCCTTCGATCCTTCGGTTTGCCCATCTTGAGGATGGCATCAAGCTTGTCCGGGTTCGCCTCGATTCTCGCTCGGAAATGATGAAACCGAGCAACTTTCCCGAAGGGACTCTGAAAGTGCACTTCTCCGGGTTGAGCTTCATGTCGAACCACCTGAGATTGGCGAAGGTTTCAGCAAAGTCGGTCAGGAGATCCGAGATCTTCTTCGTCTTCACCACGATGTTGTCGACATAGGCTTAGACGTTCCTGCCAATCTGGTCATGCAAGTATTTCTGCATACATTGCTGGTACGTAGTACCCGCATTTTCAAACCAAAAGGCATGGTGATATAGCAATAAGCCCCAAACGGGGTAATGAAAGAATTTTTTATTTGATTCGACTCTTTCCTCTTAATCTGGTGGTAGCCTGAATAGGCATCCAGAAAACATTAATGCTCACAACCAGCTGTAGAGTCGACCACTTGATCGATACGGGGTAATGCAAACGGATCCTTGGGGCAGGCCTTGTTCAGGGATGTGTAGTCAACACACATGTGCCAAGTTTTGTTCTTCTTAAGAATCAGGATTGGATTTGCTAATCAGTCTTGGTGAAGATCTTATTTGATGAATCTGGCTGCGGGGAGCTGGGTGATTTCTTCTCCGATAGCTTTGCGCCTGTCTTCAGCAAAGCGGCGAAGGGACTGCCTGACTGGCCTCGCGTTTTTGGCGACGTTGAGGGAGTGCTCGATGAACTTCCTCAGAACTCCTGGCATGTCAGCTAGCTTCCATGCGAAGATGCTCTAGTTCTCACGAAGGAAGTCGACGAGCGCGCTTTCCTATTTGGCCTCGAGGTCGGACCCGATCTGGACCGTCTTGGACGAGTCATCGGGGTGGACCTGGACCTTCTTGGTGTCCTTGGCCAACCGAAAAGCGGACTCGGTTGCCGCCTTCTTGCTCGGTGGAGCCTGCTCGAGGTCGACAGACTTCTTGAGGGTCTCCAGCTCTTTAGCCGCGATAAGGGACTCAGCGATGTCCGCGCTGGCGACATCGCATTCGCTGGAGCGCTCGAAGTCGCCGCTGATGGTGATGACCCCCTTTGGGACCCGGCATCTTCAGCTTGAGGTAGACGTAGCACGGCCTAGCCATGAACTTGGTGTAAGCGGGGCGGCCGAGGATGGCATGGTAGGCACTCTTGAAGCCGACCACCTTGAAGGTGAGGGTTTCGACTCGTAAGTTGTCCAGCTCGCCGAACACGACCTCCAAAGCGATCTGGCCCAGAGGCTTGGTGCACTTCCCCGGCACAATCCCATGGAAGGTAGTGCTACTGGGATGAAGCCGGGACTCTGGAATCTGCATCTTCTTCAACGTCTCAGTATAGATGATGTTGATGCTGCTGCCACCATCCATGAGAACCTTGCGAAGCTTGAAACCACCGACCTGTGGATCCACCACCAGGGCGTGCTTGCCGGGCTACGGAACGCGATCCGGGTTGTCGGAGCGGTCGAAGCCAACTGGCATCTCTGACTAGTCCAACCACTGGGGGACCACCGGGACGGTTGCGTTCATCTCGCGGGATCGGAGCTTCCGATTCCTCCTGGAATCGAGTCCCTAAAAAATCATGAGGACGCCCTTCCGCGGAGGATACTACGGGGCGCTGCCATCTGGAGTAGGGCCTCTTTCGTCGTCAGCGTCAGAGGCGGGCAGTTTCTCGCCCAAAGGCGCTTTAGAAAGCTGCACTCTCTGGTCGAGTGGCGTGCCTGGTACTCAGCGGTGCTATGGAAAGAGCAAGGCTTGTCCAAGATCTCCTCGAAGGTCAATCTCGGTGCCTTGCGTTGTTGCCATGGGCAGTCGTTCTTTCGGCCGCCATCACCGCGCTGGTTGCCGCGCTCAGTAGCCGCGACTAGGTCTGCTCCGCCGACTCCGTCCCCACCGCTAACTTTGTGCTTCTGGGTGTGGTTGCCATTGTGCTTCCGGCTCGAGTCGACGTGGTCTTTGCGTCCCGAGGACTCAGCTTTTGATTTGCCTTTGTCCTCGTAGTGCATGGCCTCCTCATTGGTCGCGTACTTGCTGGCAACCTCCATGAGACGGCCCATGGTCTGAATGTTGGACCTGGCCAACTTGTGCTTCAGGAGCTCGTACTTGACCGCCTGAGAAAAGGCCTGGATGGCCTGGATCTCCAAGACGTCCTCGATGGAGTTGCGAAGTTGAGTCCAGCGCTGGATGTAGTCTCTGACCGGCTCCCCTTTCTCTTGGATGCAGAGCCAGAGATCTTGTGCGTTCCTTGGCCGCTTGTATGTGCCTTCGAAGTTCTTGATAAAGGCCTCCTGGAAGTCCTTCCAGTCGTAAATGCTGTCTTCGGGCAGGCTATTAAACCACGCCCGCGCCGAGCCCTCGAGCATCAGGGGAAGGCTGCGGAGGGCGACATGCTCATTGCCCCCACCGATGTTGCATGCCACGAGGTAGTCAGCGAGCCAAGTCTCTGTCTTGGCGATGCTGTCGTATTTGTCGACGTCGCTGGCGATCCGAAACCAGTCCGGGAACGGCTCGGTGCGGATGCGCCTGCTGAAGCACAGCGGGCCGATAAAGGCCGAACCGCTCGGCTGATCAACCTCGCCACCCCGATGCTCGGCCCGCGCCCTGGCCGCGCGGATGTCCTCGATGTCATCCCGCGCGTCGTGGGCGCTGCCAGCCCAGCCACGGGGGGAGTCGGCTCGGCGCCGCTCCGCGTGGATACGGTTGATCACTTCGCGAGCATCGGGACGTCGGTTGGTGGAGTGACGTGGCTACGACGAGCCTATGGTGATCAGGCAGCTCGGAGCCCTTGAGGGCTGACTCCGGGCGGACCCGGAGGCTAGCTGGCCGTGTGGTGAAGCGGCCTCATTCTGCTGTTCCATCGCCGTCTTCATCAGAGCGACGACTCGGTGGTAGTTCTCCGCCGCAGGACCGTCCGCTGGTGGTGGGAGCGAGTCGGCTAGCATAGCGGCCACGATGAGGTTCTGAGCAGGGGTCCGGTAAACCGGGACGCCGTCCGAATCTTGTCACAAGATGGAGTCGTGGACGACGCGGCCCCTCCGGATGGTCGATGAAGTGGGACGACGTGGGGGCCGGCGTGACTCGTAAGCCATAGCTTCATCGTATTCACGCTCTCGCACTTCAGGAGCCACCTTCTCTTGCTCGACGTGAATCCCTAAAAAGCTCTAAGGAAAGATCTCTCGCAGAAACAAAAATTATGAACAATTTTCTAGCTCTTTTAGTGGTTGGAGGAATCACATTGAGTTTAAGAAAAGCTGTATTATTAAAGGGGGTTGAAATCTAGAAGCTCACAAGAGTGCCTTGCTAATGCTCAGCTAGGACTCATATTTCCAAATCAAAAAAGGCCATCGAAAAACTCTTTTTCTGAAATGTCAGAAAATCTGATTTGGTGTCGGAACATCCTGTGTGAAGAGTCAGGGAAGTCGGAGCCTCTGAGTTGAGCTTCTATCTATTCTTCTAGATGTTGGAATGTCAAACATTTCCCTGAACTTCCGAGTTTCATTCCTAGAAATGCATGTCCTTTTTTCTTGAATGTTGAAGTTGCCGAAATTTTTCTGAAGCCTTCAAGAATCCGTTCTAGACTTGATGATGCGTAGTACAGTATCCCGTGTATCGGGGTACCCGTACGTAGCTCCCTGAGGCTTTAGGAAGGTACCACGTACCCGATAAGGATCCTCGGACGATAAGGCAATTCCGCTAAGGAAAGAAGACTCCCCTTAAACTAGGAAAGTCAATCCCAACGTTTAAGGAGGCCAGAGTCCTACTCGGGCGTAAGTCCACGTCCAGTACGACCCTGGGCACCCCCCTATATAAGGATCAGTAATCCCAAGGAGGAAGGGGGAGGAGGGAACCAGTAGCCAGAAGTCGATCTAGGTCAAGTCAGAAGGCGAAGTTCTAGAAGACCTGCAGTCTCGAGGGAGTCGAGCCCGGAGGATTAGCTAGGATTAGTCTACGACCAGGCCTAGGATAGCCACTAACATACTCCCCCTTTGTAAAGCGTGTTCCCGATCAATATATAGCAACAGGACGTAGGGTTATTGATGATGCGTAGTACAGTATCCCGTGTATTCGGGGTACCCGTGCGTAGTTCCCTGAGGCTTTAGGAAGGTACCACGTACCCGATAAGGATCCTCGGACGATAAGGCAATTCCGCTAAGGAAAGAAGACTCCCCTTAAACTAGGAAAGTCAATCCCGACGTTTAAGGAGGCCAGAGTCCTACTCGGGCATAAGTCCACATCCAGTACGACCCTGGGTACCCCCTATATAAGGATCAGCAATCCCATAGGGGATGGAGAGGGGGAAAAAAAGAGCCAGAGAACGAGGAGCCAGAAGTCGATCTAGGTCAAGTCAGGAGGTGAAGCTCTAGAAGACCCGCAGTCTCGAGGGAGTCGAGCCCGGAGGATTAGCTAGGATTAGTCTACGACTAGGCCTAGGATAGCCACTAACATACACCCCCTTTGTAAAGCGTGTTCCCGATCAATATATAGCAACAGGACGTAGGGTTATTATCCTGAGGGAGGCCCGAACCTGTATAAAAACGGCTGTTCCCTGCTGTCAGAACTCCTGGCGATTGACCCCTAGAGGTCCCTACCCCCCAGTAATCATCATCTCGTGAGTACCGTAAGATCGCCGGTTTACCAATCGTCGACAGATGGCGCCGACCGTGGGGACCTCCCCGGACCAAGTCGTCCAGGAAGAATCAGAGTCGGCAGGACGCACAACTAAGCGCGATCAGATCCCAGCGCCGGTTGCACAGCCCTCACCGGTTTTGACCGAGGAGGAAGCAGCAAACCCGGCAGGAAAACCGATCGCAATCTTGCCCCGTACTGGGTACTCGGACCAGGGTTTCTACGACAACTTTGGCCCTATGGACCCGTACCCGGATACGGATCGAGTGGATTTCGGAGAATACGCCCCTGGAGAGGACTCGGATTGCGAAGCAGATCACTTCAGAACCGAGTGCGCCAGGGCCTTCAGCGGGAAGTTGGTTTTGGATGACGACTTCCCGGCAGGAAACGACCAGCCCCATGGTTGGGATTTCTCCTGCAAACTCTGATCGTGAGAACGATCAAGATCTTACCCACGTCGCGTCCGACGAGGATAACGTGATGGAATACGAGTACACATCGTCCAGCCAAGGACCTCGAATGGTACTCGCATCGACGATGGTCGAGAAGACCTCGAAGATCAGAACCTGCCCGGGGGCTCACAACACCGAAGCCCGACGAGATCGTTCAGCAAGACCTCCACCGCAACTACGAGTGACGACTTCGGAAAATACCCCCTCCAAGTCGGAGAGCAGGTTCTACGACTAGTTCGGAACCGGGGCAAAAAGGGTTTTCTCCTCAGCAGGACAACGGCTCCACATGAGAAGACGCCCGATCCAGGTCTTTCGAGTTAGCAATAAAGAGATATTCGAGTCCCCTTAGAGAGTTCCTCGTGCAAGCACCTTCGGTAAGATCGCACAATCATCACCCCTCCGACCGCCAGTCCGTCTCAGGTTGCGCCAGCTCCGACCTCGAGTCGTCAAGCTATGAACAAACCGATGATAAGACACTCCGGGCGCCGTCGCCTAGCACGCGCACTCGACAAGCTTTTTCAGCGGGTCACGACAAGAGCACGAGAGTTTCTGGTGCAACTAACGACGACTCGAGAGGAGGAGGTGATGTTTTTACTTCTAGTTTTTCCTAGCAGTTTTTTCTTATAGTAATGTATAAATGATGCTTCAGTCAGTTCACAGTTTTTTAAATATCAAGTTCCTAGTTCGATATTTATTTTTTCAGACTGCCTATCCGAGAAACTTCTCGAATAAGACAGTCGGGGGCTGGATAAGTATGTGGCATCAAGCGAAAAACTGGCATACACATGCACGTACCGACAACCCAACCTAAGCAAAGGGGAAAGGGGTCTGCGCTGCGACCGTCTGGGATGAGAGGAAAGCCCCTTAACGTGTCTACAGGTGACAGGGGAAGCCACTGAGCCCCCCACCTGACTAGACCTAAGGCCTGGCCGACCAAACTCCCCGTTCCCGCAACAAAGTTCCCCGACTCCGAGCAAGGGAAGAAGAGAAGGTACGAGTATGACTAGGCCAACAAAATCGTACGCTTACCGGCCACCCCGACTACTTTGAACAGAAGGCGTCCCGGATAGAGTGCAATGTCATCAGAGCAAGGGTTACGAGAGGTTCACTAACTAGCGTCCAATACCCTTCGACAAGGGAACACAGGTTGCTGCTATGGCTATGACAGACTGTACGAAGACCCCTTATCGTGTTTACTGATAACGAGGAGCCTCTGAGACCTCCATCCGACTAAACCTAAGGCCTGGTTGATCGCAGTCAGCAGCATACGGCGCAACTCGTAAGCCTAAGTCAAGGAAGGTGTACGTGAAGTTCGACTAAATCCTCGAGAATCTTTGCATCTGACAACATTCACGATGCAGTATTTTCAAAAGTGATCAACTTTCAGAAAACAAAACACACAGATTAAGCACAGTTACTAATCCAAAAGTGTTAAGTCAGTTTAGCAGGCTATCTGCATTCAGCCATTCGAGACCTCTTCGCCTCAAAATCGGTTCCCCCTCCGACTGGACCAATCGCTCCTTTAGGTCCCGGACAAAGCGAGCAAAAGGCAAAAGGTTAGTTTTAGTAAAAGCAAATTACGACTAACGTTTTCAGTTGTTGGTTATATCTAGAAGCGCCGCGACCAGGGCTAGACCTTCGCCCAAGTCGGACAACAGGCGTCCTGAGCTAGGGGCTCAATGAACTCCACAGCCGACTAGCCCCATGCTGGAACTAACTTCCCCGGCCGAAGAATGCCTGCAGTATGCACTGCGGATTGACTTCCCGGCCATGAATAACATGACCGAGCATGAGGGTTTGCTTGCCGGTCTCTGAGTCATTTCCGCACTTGGTATCCGCCGCCTACTCGTGAGTAGGACTCACAGCTGGCAGCGAGACAAGTGTCCAAGGAATGTCAGACCTTAGACCAGAACATGGCAGTTACCGAGCAGAGGTGAGGAAGCCGGAGAAGAAATTCATCGGACTCAAAGTACGGTACATCCTAAGAAGGATAACTGCCGAGCCGATAGTCTTGCCCGCCTGGCGTCCTCACGATCTCTATGTCCACCCGGGACCTTTGCAAAAAGGATTTTCGACGCCGTCCATTGCTTCTAACGAACCGGTGGACGAAGGAATGGCCGCCCTCAGAACAGAGCACCATTCAAGGACGTCACCAGGTATTGACGCTCCAAGGAGAGTAGCGGGTCGGCTCGTTGCTCCCCTCGGTCTTGAAGATTCGTGGATAGAAACCATCTGCATGTACCTTCTCGATCGAACTACGCCTGAGGACGATACGCTTTCCGACAAACTGCCCGGCACGCCAGGATGTATTCCCTGGTCGATGGGGCTCTCTACCGACGAGGGGCTCACGGAGTGCTCATGCGGTGTATCCCTCAGACGCAGGGTATAAGATTACTCGAAGAGATCCATGGAGGGGTGTGCGGGGCACATGCATCTTTCCGAACCCTGGTCGGAAAGACCTTTAGACAAGGATTCTATTGGCCGACAACCCTACATGACGCGAGCGAGTTAGTGAAGCGATGCCGTCAGTGTCAATTTCACGGTAGACGCATTCTCCAGCCCGCTCAAGCATTGCAGACGATTCCCTTGTCGTGGCCCTTCATGACACGGGGCTTGGGTATTCAGAGGCCCTTCCCGGTCTCGCCCGGGGGCTACAAGTTCCTGTTCGTCGCAATTGACAAGCGCGCTGCGGTTTCGCTAATGTCAGCGGTACAGTGGCACAGAAAAATGAGAGAGAAAAGATTCTTCATCACCACGCGAATTTTCCGCCACGATGGTTCCGTTTCCTAGAAATACGCCAGGCGAACGCGTGTCCGTGATCAACGGATCAGATCAGATTAGGAAAACGTTCTGGATTTTCTCCAAGAAGTTACTTCGATAAGGTTCTTGCGACTACTCGGAAGAGATTGAATCTACTCAGAGGAGTCGTCGACAAGGACTAATTTGGTCGCCTACTCGGGGTTGCACCCCGACAAGGGCAGATTTCCAACCAAACCATCTTGACCTCATTTCACGTATTGATGGGGGGGCTTGATGATGCGTAGTACAGTATCCCGTGTATTCGGGGTACCCGTACGTAGTTCCCTGAGGCTTTAGGAAGGTACCACGTACCCGATAAGGATCCTCGGACGATAAGGCAATTCCGCTAAGGAAAGAAGACTCCCCTTAAACTAGGAAAGTCAATCCCGACGTTTAAGGAGGCCAGAGTCCTACTCGGGCATAAGTCCACATCCAGTACGACCCTGGGTACCCCCTATATAAGGATCAGCAATCCCATAGGGGATGGAGAGGGGGAAAAAAAGAGCCAGAGAACGAGGAGCCAGAAGTCGATCTAGGTCAAATCAGGAGGTGAAGCTCTAGAAGACCCGCAGTCTCGAGGGAGTCGAGCCCGGAGGATTAGCTAGGATTAGTCTACGACTAGGCCTAGGATAGCCACTAACATACACCCCCTTTGTAAAGCGTGTTCCCGATCAATATATAGCAACAGGACGTAGGGTTATTATCCTGAGGGAGGCCCGAACCTGTATAAAAACGGTTGTTCCCTGCTGTCAGAACTCCTGGCGATTGGCCCCTAGAGGTCCCTACCCCCCAGTAATCATCATCTCGTGAGTACCGTAAGATCGCCGGTTTACCAATCGTCGACAGTTATTATCCTGAGGGAGGCCCGAACCTGTATAAAAACGGCTGTTCCCTGCTGTCAGAACTCCTGGCGATTGGCCCCTAGAGGTCCCTACCGCCCAGCAATCATCATCTCGCGAGTACCGTAAGATCGCCGGTTTACCAATCGTCGACAGATGGCGCCGACCGTGGGGACCTCTCCGGACCAAGCCGTCCAGGAAGATTCAAAGTCGGCAGGACGCGCAACTAGGCACGATCAGATCCCAGCGCCGTTCGCACAGCCCTCCTCGGCCTCATCCGAGGAGGAAGTAGCAAGCACAGCAGGAAAACCGATCATAATCTCGCCCCGTACTGGGTACTCGGACCAGGGTTTTTACGACAACTTTGGCCCTATGGACCCATACCCGGTAACGGATCGAGTAGACTTCGGAGAATACGCCCCTGGAGAGGACTCGGATTGCGAGGCTGACCACTTCAGAACCGAGTGCGCCAGGGCCTTCAGCGGGAAGTTGGTCTTGAACGACGATTCCCCGGCAGGAATGACCAGTCCCATGGCTGGGATTTCTCCCGCTAATTCTGATCGTGAGAACGATCAAGACTTTACCCGCGTTGTGTCCGATGAGGACCACGCGATGGAGTACGAGTACACATCGTCCAGTCAAGGACCTCGCATGGTACTCGCGATCAACGATGGTCGAGAAGACCCCGTAGATCCAGATTTGCCCGGGGGCTCACAGCCGCGTAATACGCTGGATGCCTCTCACGTGGACGGAGGATTACCCGCTGACGGGGAAAGAACTCCTCGTCGGAACGGAGATTTACCCGCTGCTGGAGAGAGATCTCCCCCGGGAATGAGGGAGTACGTGTCCCGAACTGCTCGAAGACTGGCGGAAGTGCGCAATCTACTGTCACAGCCTCCCGCGGCAGATCTATCTACACCCGCGGGCGTACAGTGGCTACAACGGCTGGGGGCTGACCTCCGAGAGGCTCAAAACCAGGCCGAGTCTTCTCGAGCTAGATCGGTGACCAACAGCTCTGCTCACACCCCTCCTCCGTTGGAAGAACGAGATCAGGAGGGACGACACCCCAGAAACCGGTCTCCTCAGGAGGAGCAACCGGTGGACCTCCGAGAACAGCTCGAGCGGCGCCACCGTCAAAGGCGCCAACAGGAGCAACAACCTTCTCGGAGAGACCACACACACAACACCCGTGCTCGGGGCCGATCCTCGACCCCGAATAGCGACGAAAACGTGCCTTATCGGGGATCCTTCAGCGGATGTCAAGCGCTGTCTCAGGAACTCCGACAAGTGCGATGGCCTTCTCGTTTCAAGCCAGGCTCGCTCGAATCGTACGACGGAACCACGAATCCTGTGGAGTTCCTCCAGATCTACACCACCGCGATCGAGGCAGCCGGTGGTGACGAGAAGGTGATGGCCAACTACCTCCCTACCGCCCTCAGAGGAGCCGCTAGGACGTGGTTGACGAACCTCCCCCCAGGAACAATCCGTTCCTGGGGTCAGCTATGCGACATGCTACTCGGGAACTTCCAAGGTACCTTCCCGAGGCCTGGTCGGGTCGACGACCTGTTCCTTGTCGTCCAACGACCAGATGAGACATTCCGGGAGTTCACGAAGAGGTTTAGTGCTGTCCGCAACACTATACCCGAAATAACGGACTCGGATGTCATCCGCGCCTTCACTCGGGGCAGTCGGAACGAGATGTGCACGCACGATCTGATCATGCGACCACCAAGAACCACCAGGCAGCTCATGGACCTGGCCGAGAAGGCCGCCTGCGCGGAGGAAACCCTGCGTTACATCAAGCAACAGCGGGGCGAGTCTACCAGTTCTCCCCTCCAATCGAGAGGCGATTCGCGCAAAACCAAGCGCAAAAAGAAGCCCTCTGGAGGGAACAAGGAGAAAAGGACCAGAACCGACGAGGTGATGGCTGATGTCTCCGAGAAGCGTACCTGGAAGCCGCGCTCCAAGGATAAGCCCGCAACATCCTCCGACAAGGCGTCCAAACCCTGGTGTGACTTCCACCAGACGGACTCGCATGATCTACGACAATGCCGCATCTTCAAGAAATACCTCCGGGAAGAGCGAGAGAGGTTCCGCGAGAAAAACCCTCAGGTCGCCAACAACAGCCGGGAGACATCTTCCGAAGACAGGGACTCCACCCCTGAGCCTTTCCAAGGGCATGACAGAGCAATAGAGCACATATTCGGGGGCTCGACCTCTTATGAGTCCAAGAGGCAGTACAAGGCGATCGCCCGGGAAGTCCTCGCGAGTGTTCCGCGAGTCCCTCGAGCGATCAAGTGGTCTGAGGTAGCAATCTCGTTCGACCAAGCCGATTGCCCCGAAAACTGTGCTCGACCGGGACGATACCCGATCGTGGTCGAGCCCACGATCAACAACTGCCGGGTCGGCCGCGTGCTAATAGACGGAGGGAGCTCCCTCAATATCCTATTCGCCAACGCCCTCGACGCAATGCAAGTGCCACGGTCATCCGTCCAGACGGTGACGCATGCTTTTCACGACATCGTCCCGGGCTCGTCGGCCACGCCGATTGGGCAAGTCACTCTCCCGGTTACCTTCGGTACACCGGAGAATTTCCGAACAGAGAAAATTCTGTTCGATGTAGTCGATTTTGAGACAGCTTACAATGCTATCCTAGGACGACCTACCTTGGCCAAGTTCATGGCAGCTACGCACTACGCGTACCAGTGCATAAAAATGCCTGGCCCAAAAGGTGTCCTCACGATAAGGAGCTCCCCCAAAGAAGCATTCCTCTGCGACAAGCGCAGCCTCGACCTCGCAGAACAGCACCCGCCCCCTAACCAAAGCGCCGACACGGAGGCTCCCGCCACCACATCGTCAAGACCACCCCCACGCCTACGAGCGACGTCTTCGGGAAGTACCCCCTCCAAGCCGGAGAAAGAGCTCCACGACTAAGTCGGAGCTGGGAGAAAAATAGGGCCTTCCCCGGGCAGGACAACGGTTCCTCGGGAGAAGCCGCCCGACCCTAGTCGTTCGTGTAAGTGGGAGGAAGGTCGCGTCCATTAGAAGGGTTCCAGTCCAAACCGCCATCGGTAAGATCGTACAACCATCGCCTCCTTGACAGCGGGTTCCGAAGTTGCACCAACCCCAACCTCAAGAGTCGCCAAGCTACGAACAAGTCGACAATAAGACGCTTCGGGCGCCGCCGCCCAGTACGCGCACTCTACAAAGTTCAGTCAGCAGGTCACGACACGAGGACGGAAGCCTTTGGCGTAACTGACGACAAGCCACAAGAGGAGGGGATGGCTTAGTTTTCGTTTCTAGTTCTTTCTTAAGAGTTAGTTTTCTTACAGTAGCCTGTAAAAGACACAGTTTTGTCGTTAAATAATACAAGAGTCCTTAGTTCAATTTTTTCCTATTCAGACTGCCTATCCGAGGTATCCCTCGAACAGACAGTCGGGGGGCTGGATAAGAATACGGTGAAGTCGAGATATGAGTACGAGTACCGACTTTTTCGACCTGCGCAAAGGAGGAAGGGTTCTGCGCTGCAACTACCAGGGACGCGAGGAAAACCCCTTAACGCGTTTGCAGGTGACAGGGGAGCCACTGAGCCCCCCACCTGACCAAACCTAAGGCCCTGGTCGACTAAGCTCCCCAGTTCCGTAGCAAAGTCCCCCAATCCAGAGTAAGGGAAGGGAAGGAAGTATGGCTACGACTAGATCGATCGAACCCACACGCTCATCCACACCTCCGACTACTCGGAGCGGAAGATATCTCGGGTAGAGTGGAACTTTGCTGATCGGGCAAGCACAGGATTTACTAGCCAAAGTAGCCGGAGTCTTCCCTCAGCTAGGGGTACGAAGATGTTGCCACGGCCACGACAAGCTGCACGAGAGACCCCTTATCGCGTTTACTGATGACAAGGAGCCACGGAGCCCTCCATCCGACTAAACCTAAGGACTGGTCAATCGCAGCAAAGAGCGACCTACGGCCCTATTCGTAAACCCTGCACCAAAGGGGGACAAAGGACGATTGGTTCCGACTAAAGCCTATGCTTGCATCCAACAAAGTTTCGCGCAAGCAGATTAGACAAGGTTTTTTGAAAAAGACAAAAACACACCAGTTGAAAGCACAGTTACTAACCACTGTATTTGCATAAGTATCTCCTATTACAGATCTACTGCGAGCCAGGTGGCTGGACTCGATCGCCAAAGGCATCGGCTGCCGCCTGCACGGCGCCGACAAGGCTCTCCGACTCCTCCTCCGGCAAGTCCGCTTCGAGCGCCTCCAGTGGCAAGTCCGGGCGCTCGCGCTTCAGAAGGGCCAGGGCAAAGGCCAAGGCGTCCCGGACTCCTTGCTGAAGCTCGTCCTCGAGGAGCTTGTCGACGGTAGGCTTCAGCTTGGAGACGGACGCCATCAGCCCGGCCAAGCGGTCAGCCGAAGAAGAGCTCGGGGCGACGACCACACCAACTTCACCCAGCGCCTTCTCGAGCGTGCCCAAGGCCCGCTCGAGATCTTCCTCCAGCTTCTTCGCATAAGACCGGCTCTGCTGCAAGGAAGGCACGACGTCGGAGAGGCGTGCCTTTGCGGACGAGAGATCAGCCTCGACCGCCGCATGCCGCTTCTCGAAGTCATCAAGACTCTTCTGCAGCGCCTCCTTCTCCGACGCCCGTTGCTTCTCGGAGTCCTCGAGGCGTTTCTGCAGCGCCTCGATCTCTGCCCGTTGCCTCTCGGACTCGTCAAGGCGCTTCTTCAACTCGTCGCGCGTCGAGTCCAGCTCCTCTTGTGCCTTCTCGAGTGGAACGATCTGAGAAAGCGCAAGCTGGAAAGAGAACAGGTCAGTACAAGCCAAGTAAGATTACATTATCGCTAACCTCCCTTATGTTACCTGCAGCAAGGAAGAAGCGCGAAGATTTTCAGCCGCAGAAGGACCCGGAGGCGCGACTGGCCCGGTAAGGGGCAACTCCGACTCCACCACCGGGGGCTCCGACTCCTTGGTGGGGGCCGGTGGCAACTCCGGCGCGGGGGCCTGCGGCGGCTCCGTCGCGTCTGGCGCAGTAGCCTGCGGCAAGTCTAGCGCCGGAGCCTGTGGCAAGTCTGCCACAGGGGCCGATGCCGATTTCGGCGCCGAGGGACTGCGGCTTGGTGGCTGCGGTAGTCGGAGCTTTGCCGGCGCGGATCACCACCCTAATCGCCCAGAAAGCAACCAAGTCAAAACTTCAACGCAACGAAGTCAAAAGAAAAAAAAGGGCGGCAAAAGGAAACTCACTTCTGGCGTTTCCCCTTCGGAGGGGTTTTCAGCGCCAAGGCACTTGAGTCTCGCTTGCCGGAAGGTAGCGGCGCCTCCCCTTTGTCCGCCACGGACTCCTCCTCGAGAACGGCCGGGGGAGGGGGTGTCGGTTCCTTGGACGGAGGGTCGCTCGCCTCCGGCTATTCGATACGACCACCTTTACGATTAGTATTCAGAAAAGAATACGAAAGGAAAAGGTAGTCGGGCGAGAGTCCAAACCTGCGATTGAGGGATCCCGGGCAGGAGAGTTCGACGGGAAGTTCTCCGCCCCCTCATCGGCAGAAGGGCCCTCCTCTCTAGTCTCGGGGAGCGGCGGGGCCGTGTCGTATATCTCGACGTCATCATCCTCGACAGGAGCGCCAGCTCGTTCGGCCTCCGAGTCGGGACCTCGGCGGCCTACGCGCTGCAAAAGAAAGAACCCGAGAAGCTTCAGTAAGGCTACTCGGACGAGACCAAGTCAGACAAGGAGGAAAGGTGGATGACTTACCGAGAACACTTCTCGCCGGCTCTCTGGACTCTGCCTCAAAAGGGGCAAGGGCACGTCTTTGCGCCCGCCTTGGGGGAATTGCTCGAATAGGTTGTTCAACCTATTCCGGAGTTCCCCCGGGGACAGCTCTGCATGGCACGACAAGGCAGAAGTATGTGAGGATTCTCGGTAATTGAATTGACATGGAGCAAGATGCTTTACTTACCAGTGTCAAAATCCCTTGTCGGGTCTTGGCCTTCCGGGATTTCCCAGGCCGCCGCGATTCGTGACCGAAGGGGGCTGATGCGGCGCCGAAGAAAGTCCTCCGCGACGTCCCACGCCGTCAGTCCCTTGGCGGCAAGATCAGCGATGTCGCTGACGAGCGCCTTGAGACGCCTGGTCTCCTTCGGAACCTCCCCCCAACACTTGAGCGTGATGGGAGCGAGCCCGCGGTAGGAGATCTTGGAATCCGCGGGGGGGCTGGCAGTAGAACCACCGGGCGTGCCAGCCCGACCACGAAGACTTCCAGGACGAGTTGATGTACTCGTCCTTCCTTCCTTCTCGGAGGCGGAATCCGGCGCCACCGACTACGCCTGCGCCGCTGCCCTTTTGCCGGCGTAGGTTGTAGAAGTACTTCCAGAGCTCCAGGCTCGGCCTGACGCCAAGGTAGGCCTCGCACAGGTGTGCGAATACCGCCAGTATCAGAATCGAGTTCGGGTTGAGGTGGATCAACTCGATTCCATAATGCTGGAGCGTCAGGAGGAAGAACGTCGATGGCGAAAACTGGAAACCGCATCTGAAGAAGTCGGCGAAGACGACGGTCCAGTCGGTGTCGGGGCTTGGGACCGTCTCCTTCACGGCCTCCCGGTAGGGTACGAATACCTCCGGGAGGATCACCTCCTCCGCCACGAGCTTCTCCAGGGTGGCGGCGTCCATTACCGAAGCTTCAAACTCCGGAATGGCGACTGCGACCTTCTTCTCCGGCTCGTCGGCGTGATCGGGAGAATTCTTCACGATCTTCTTCTTGCCCATCTTCGTCACTCGATCACGAGAGGACGCTGGCGAAAGTTTTTTGGGCAGGGGCGCGAGGAAGAAGATGAAGAGAACAAGAATGCTAGGAGGCAGGAATGCAATGTGGGCAAAACCCCAATTCTTGGACTCCTAAAGGATTTGAACGATCGCCGGGCGCGGTTCACGGCGCGGTCAGTTCAATCGCATTTAATGCGGATAGTTGCTTTTTTCGCGCACAGAGCACGTCGCGGGAAAAAGAGGGTCTGGCAACCCACGACCCAAGAGATGGGCCAGAGAGAGAAAAGATTCTTCATCACCACGCGAATTTTCCGCCACGATGGTTCCGTTTCCTAGAAATACGCCAGGCGAACGCGTGTCCGTGATCAACGGATCAGATCAGATTAGGAAAACGTTCTGGATTTTTTCCAAGAAGTTATTCCGATAAGGTTCTTGCGACTACTCGGAAGAGATTGAATCTACTCGGAGAAGTCATCGACAAGGACTAATTTGGTCGCCTACTCGGGGCTGCACCCCGACAAGGGCAGATTTCCAACCAAACCATCTTGACCTCATTTCACGTATTGATGGGGGGCTTGATGATGCGTAGTACAGTATCCCGTGTATTCGGGGTACCCGTACGTAGCTCCCTGAGGCTTTAGGAAGGTACCCACGTACCCGATAAGGATCCTCGGACGATAAGGCAATTCCGCTAAGGAAAGAAGACTCCCCTTAAACTAGGAAAGTCAATCCCAACGTTTAAGGAGGCCAGAGTCCTACTCGGGCGTAAGTCCACGTCCAGTACGACCCTGGGCACCCCCCTATATAAGGATCAGTAATCCCAAGGAGGAAGGGGGAGGAGGGAACCAGTAGCCAGAAGTCGATCTAGGTCAAGTCAGGAGGCGAAGTTCTAGAAGACCCTGCAGTCTCGAGGGAGTCGAGCCCGGAGGATTAGCTAAGATTAGTCTACGACCAGGCCTAGGATAGCCACTAACATACTCCCCCTTTGTAAAGCGTGTTCCCGATCAATATATAGCAACAGGACGTAGGGTTATTATCCTGAGGGAGGCCCGAACCTGTATAAAAACGGCTGTTCCCTGCTGTCAGAACTCCTGGCGATTGGCCCCTAGAGGTCCCTACCCCCCTAGCAATCATCATCTCGCGAGTACCGTAAGATCGCCGGTTTACCAATCGTCGACAAGACTTAATTTTGAAATCTAGGACTATCTGAGTCAGAATGTTGAAACTTTCGAGAGTGCATTATGCCTATCCTATGTTGAGGTCTTTTGAAATCTCAAAAGCTCCAAGTGCAAAATTGGAATCTCCAGGAATTGGTTCTGTTGACGCCTCTCTGAAGCTCTTCAACATCCTGGAGGGTACGGATTCTAAGTCTGACTCTCTGACTTTCACAACTGTCTATTGTGCTCTGAAAGTTAGAATCTTCGAGTTCGTGTCGGAAGTTCTGAGATCCTTATCTGGACTGCTAAAATAGCCATTGTTTTAAAATAACAAAACTTCTGAGTTCCATGTCGAAAGTCTCGAGTTCTTCCATTATTGCTCTAATGGCTAGTTTGTGAGGGATTGGCTAGAGACGAATTTAACATTTGAATTTTGCATGTTTACATAACTACATGTGTACTGGTGCTACTATTCTTAGCTTTTTATCCAAACACTATCTATTTACATAATGGACATGTCTCCTTGGGTTCATAAGGCATTAATATACTTAGGAGGTGTTTGGTTGGGCTTTTCAACAGCTTTTCACTGGAAAAAGCTGCAGTCCAACCAAATGGCCAGCTTTTCAGAGCCAAATGCCAGAGTCCAGGCTCGGTTCTGAAGCTAAAGATCGAAGGCATTCCCCTCTGGACATCAGCTGGCAACGGTCAACTCGGATAAGCCCAGACGCTACCCGATTTTGACTCAGAATTCATGATACGCCTCCCAGCGGGCCACTAGCCTTTCTCCCTAGCAGAGAAATTTGGGTATCACCAAGGCCTTTTGTTGCAATCAACACATACCTAACCTTTTCAGGAACTACTAGAGTCAATCAAGGTCTCTCTATAGGCGACTCGATGGCACGCACAGCTCGTTCTCCGGACGGTGCCTGCGTCGAGACCCTGAAGGACTCGGGGGCTACTGATGGCGGGATCCCCCCGGGGTAGGCCCAAGACGAGGAGTCGGCCAGTGTGGCCGGAGGTGGCCCATACCGGGTCCATGAAGTCCACTCGATTGGGCCGTCCACACATCATCAGGATAAGCATTATCACGACGCATTCAACATACGACCCGTTCAACCAATGGCGCACGATCAATGCGCCACTACCGGGAGCGACGTGCGCAGCAACGTGCTGTGATGCCAGGAGCCACTCCGCACGACCAGCACTGGCTAACCGACTCGGCGGTTGTAAACCCTAGCCTCGTCGGCTCTATATAAGGCGGGGCTAGGGCCCCTGGTCAAGGGGTTAGATGATTGGTTAGACGGTTGGTTGTTTACAGACATTAGGCATTTCCCTTTCTTCCACCTCCGATCCTCACGATCATTGTACTGTAAATTTCCTCACTCGAGGCGAGATCAAGCATCCAGCAGAGTATGGTATTACCTCTTCTACGGAGGGCCCGAACCTGGGTAATTGCCCTCGTGTGAACCTTGGCCGGATCTTCCACGCGCGTCCCCGAGAATCACAGATGTATATTGCCGTGGAATCACCACGACAGCTTGCATCCGAGATAGAAAGAGAGAACCAATTTTTTGCGCCAAACCAGCCAACATAAGCTAACGTTGATATAATTGTAAAGAGAAACACGATGGTTACACGTTACAGGTCGTTGGTCCATTTGAATGCATTACTTATTGAGCTTTTGCGTTACGTTATTGACCAAACCAACTTTAGAAAATCTGAACTGTATTTACAAAAGGCGGACGCTACAAATCGGCATGCCTATTCTAGGATTTGTAGCATAGTCCTGGAACGTGGATTTCCGTTTCCACGGACGGTTGGATCGGCATGCAATAGCTGGGCCCATTTTGGCGGATTGTTTTCGTGAAACAAAGAGCTAAGAATCCGGGATTGATTGAATGCATGTAAGGAAAGAGTTATTGCTTGAAACAACAAGAAAATGGCGCATTTGATTCCTGACTTAGAGTTTCCTCCCTCAAATAATCATAGATCCCTGCCACGAATTGTTGGACCAAGTGTGATGGATGACTTAACCAGGGCGGCAGGTATTGGAGAGCAGATGAACTTTCTGAATCCCCCTGTTGCTTTCGTGGATGATCAGGAGGCCAGCTCCATTCCAGTTGTTTTGGTAAGTTTCTGAACCGATCTTTGATCTTGCTCCTTGTAAAGCTTTGTTTCGCGGTGTTTTGTTTCGTCCTCCCTGTCAATCTAATGGAAAACACGATTATTGCATCCAGTCTAAGGTTGAAGATGCACAGTGATGTGTCTGCAACACATATACAGTGCGTGGGAAACATTTTAAAAGATGTATTGAAACATGTCGTGATTTGAGTCGGACCATTGAAAATGTGAACATGTGTAGCGGCCAGAAAAAACATTTACCGTTTACGTGAGAAACAAATATTGATTGCAATAAATGATTATGGACTAACTCCTTGAAACATCGATTGCAGCTCTGTGATGACGAAATAGAGCCAAGTGGACTGCCTCAGGACATAGATGATGAGGAAGCACGTACTTATGATGGTGATGAAACAAACACTGTTGTCGGAAATGATTGTATGATGGAGCATTCTGTTCCATATGTGGAAATGGTGTTCGATACAGTAGAGGAGGCACAAAAGATCTATAATGAGTATGCACACAGGTTAGGGTTTGGAACAAGGATAGGGTCCTTGAGGAAGAGCCACAAAAAGGGTAGTAATCAGTTGATCAGGAGGGTGTTTGAGTGTGCTCATACAGGGAGAACGAGTGTGAAAGTTAGCGAAACAATGGTCGATTGTGGAATTGAATCAACCAGTGAGAAGGAAGATGGTTTACCTGAAAGAAATGGTGATACTAGGGCACGAAACTTGATGAAACGTCACGATTGCAAAGCAAGCATGGTTGTTGGTAGTCGGAATGGGAAGTGGATGGTTACGGTTATGCGTGAGGAGCACACCCACCTTATGGTCACTCAGGTGGAGAGAACACGGTTCTATAGATCTCACCATAAAGTACCATATGAAGAATATGAGTTCTTGAAGATGTTGCATCATCGCAACATCCAAACCTCGCACATCATGGCACTGTTAGGAGACCTACACGGGGGCCTCCGGAATCTTCCATACACAACTAGAGATGTTGAAAACATAAGGACAGTCCTGAGGCAAGGACTGAATTGGCGCGACATGGCGGTCACCGTGGAGTACTTTCAGAGGCTTCAAGCAGACAGCCCACAATTTTACTATGCATTGAAACTAGATGAAAAACACGTAGTGAGGGGGTTGTTTTGGGTTGATGGAAGGACAAAACAGCTATAAAAGAAGTTCAGGGATTGTGCTTTTTTGACACAATTTTCTGTACAAATAGGTATAACATGCCGTTCGCGCCAATTGTAGGGATCAACAACCACAACCAGATGATAATGTTGGGATGTGCCCTTATTCCTGATGAAACTATTGAGACATTCAAATGGGTGTTCCAGAATTGGATGGTTGCTATGGATGGAAAACATCCGAACTGTTTGATGACGGATCAGGACCAAGCAATGAAAACAGCTATACATGAGGTGTTTCCAAACAGTAAACATAGGTGTTGCAAGTGGCATGTGTTGCGGAAAGTGCAAGAGAAGCTTGGGAGGTTATTCAATACAAGGGAAGGGTTCGAAACTGATTTCTTTGCATGTATCAATGACACAGACACCGTTGGGGAGTTCGAATTGTCATGGCAACAGATGATTGTGAAGCACGACCTATGTAATAACACTCACCTAAGTAACATGTGGGTCACTAGGGAGACTTGGGCACCGGCCTACTTCAAGAAAGATTTTTTCCCCTTCACGAGCACGACCGAGAGATCAGAAGGCTTAAACTCATTTTTCAAGAAGCTTGTCCACCCTCAAGACTCCGTATGACAATTTGTGAAACAGTACGACTACATAGTTGAAATAACACTTGATAGGGAGGACAATGTGGGTTTCATTGGTGAGGTGACGACGGCCCCCTTGTGGTCGAGGTATGTTTCCACAATGACATGATGAATATTGACTCCATACTATTTTGCATGTAACAAAATGCTTATGTTACTTTATTTTGTTGACAGTTTTAAAATAGAGGAGCAGGCAGCAAAGTTCTACACAAGGGCATTGTTTGAAAATTTTAAATCATTGTTGAAAGGTACCTCGGCGTTGATCATCAACAGAGTTGAAGATACTAGGCTGATGTTTGAGCTATGTCCAAATGATCCGGAAAGGCCGAAAAAGCATATAGTCTCGGTTAAACTAGAGGACAGAACTTACGTGTGCTCTTGCAACATGTTCAGTATGGATGGGCTGCTGTGTGCTCACATCTTGAAGGTTATGGTGCACCTAAATGTGCAAGAAATACCCAAAAATACTTGCTTGAGAGGTGGTCCGCGGAGGCAACAACTGCGCTACATAGAAGCAACCAGTGGCAAACATGCGTGATTGGAGTTCCTGAAACTAATACTCTTAGATTTAATGCATTATGTAGGAAAATAGCACAGCTAGCATCTGATGCGTGCTTTTCTGAAGGTACATACAAGCTTGTCTATGGAGGGATTGAGCACTTGTGTAGCCTAGTTGCTAAAGCTAGAATAAATGATGGTGGTGTGGACGAACCACTGAACGTTGAAGTTCCGAGCATTCTACGTAACCCGCCACGGAGTGCTACGAAGGGTCGTCCACCGGAGAAAAAGAAGAGGAAGATGCCAGGAGTGGAGATTAGGGCAATGAATAGCAAGAAACGTACTAACAGGGCAAAGAATTGTTGCTTGTTTTGCAGGGAGGACACACACAATAGAAAGAGTTGCCCACAGTTAGCGCTTTAGAATAAGAGAGAAACTGACGAAGCCGAAAGAGTTAGGCATGAAACTGAGCTCACATTGTGAGGATCGGATCGGATGGACATATGTATTCGTTTTGTTCGAAACATTTTGATAGTACTATTGTGTTTAGTTAAGTTGGAGCCGTAGTTTGGTTTGTTTTGCTTCTCACTGTGTGAAACTATGCAATTGGATTCATACTTTGTTTTGGTATGCTTGTCATTGATAGAAGTGATTGAGGGGAACAAAAGTATAATGAATGATCAACAAGTTACCAGTTTATTTGCGCTGTAAAATGTTTCATACAGAAGTGATGAAAACTAATCTCTGGATGGACAAAGGAATTAGACTTTGGATGAGGCCGAAGAATGATGTTAACTACTTTGCATGGATGAAACATTGTTAAACACAAAAGGAAACATTAACATATTGGGTGGGAAACAAAGTTGTGATTCATGTGAAACCAAAATGGCCTTGAGGTCCCAGTTGATCTGAAAGTAGTGAGATGTTTCTTGCGCAAGCACAGTATGTTTCCACTGGCATATAAGAATGTGTCATAGACATGTGAAGAGAACAAATGTCTGCAAAGGAAGCAACATATTTGAACTGCATATGAAACACGATATGAGTGAAACACTACGAAAAAAGGGTGTGATACGTATGAAACAGACTCTTAGATATATCATTCCACTGACGAAATAGTAACAATCCATACATGTCATATAATAGTACCGACATAATAGACTCATAGGTTGATAATTCAACTCCATTCACGACATAGTAACAATCCATACATGAGACATAGTAACAATCCATAGTTGTCATATAATACAGCAAGGTTGCGACTATTGATGATACAAGGACAAGTTTAACACGAGTAATGATTCATTTCTTCCATGTGAAAACCCATGAAGAATCTTGCGTATTCAATGGCGACCTGATGAGCCCCTCAGTGAAGAGCTTGCAAAAGTCTGTGATACAGTCCTGCAATGAAAAAATGTATTGTTAGAATTGATCAGCAAGTGCACACAAATAGTGATAGGAATATGAGACTATACCGGGTCAAAATTCTTCAGTGTCTTGCCATCCCATTTTCCATGAAAAGCATCATGAAGATCTTGTAATCATAACTAGTGCGTATGACAAGAAAGATCAACTATTATTGATTCTCAATTACGTAATATTGGCATAACTTGTGTTAAAGATTGCACATATGAGCACTAACATGGTCCGCTGCTGTGGGCAATCTTGTGGATAGTCAGATTTAAATTCCCCTCTTTTGTACCTAGTGAATGTATTTGTAGCACGTGCGAGTTGAAAGAAGTTCAGGACCTAGAATGTCCTTTGTTGTGAAACAAAACCAAGTAGTAAGGAGTACACATAGATAATGGAATTGAAACAGAAATACATACCACATTGTCGGTTGCCTCATATATGTCGTTTGAGCTGCCTCTTTTCAACGAGTTAAAAATGTTGGATGTCTTGTAGAGTAGATTGACACAACAAAGGATCCAATGGTCCCCGTGAACAATCGCAAAGTACAGCTGCGGCGATGAAGATGACAGTTGTATTAATGCAAAGAAATTGGAGATAAGAACTGCAATAACATGGTGGAATAGGGACTAACTAGATCAAATTTCTCAAGCTTGAATTCTTCGTAAACTCGCATGAATTCTCCCTTGCATGTGTTTGGATCGAATATTTCTGAGTTTTGACTACAAAGGAAACAATATTTATTGCAGCAACGAAACATTTCCATTCAAAGTAGTTAACATCGACATTACCGTAATAGCTTGGGAAAAGGCGAATTTCTTGCAAATTGGCTGGTTTGATATTGTTTTGTTAGCTACAAGGTTGAAGTGCCTAATGTAAAGCTCCATGACCTCCGTGCTGATCTTCGAACGAGGCTTTAATGACTCCCGGAAGTTTTGATATGATATATGGTAATCCTTAAAGACAATGAAATGTGGCCTGTAAAACAAACATGGAACATCAAACATCCAAAATCAGTGCAATGTTGAATGAAACAAAAAGGAAGATATGAAACAATTAAGGTGAAGGAAAATGCTCACTGTTCTTCACCCTTCTTGGGCAGGTTGACGCATTTCTTTAGTATGTATGTCTTGTAGATATCCTCAACATCTTTATTAACCTTAACCTTTTTATTCATGACATCGTCATCAGTACCAATGAACGCCCTTTTTTTACGGTTCTTTTTGTCAAGTGAGAGTGTTCCGATACTTCTGTCCAGTTCACTCAGCGCACGTCCTAAACATGAATGGAGTGAAACATGTGAGGGAACCAATAATACATAAAAACGACATTTCAGGTTGACTAAGGTACCTAGTTCAGCAGGCTCCAAAACAGTGCGGCTTTGTGTTGCCCTGGTTGGAATATCAAGGAGAGGGGGCTGTGCTGGCTCTTGAGCAGACTTGTTATTGCTGATGGGTATATTTTCATCTTTGGCACGTGCTTGTTCTACTTCTTCCACTGCCTTGGAAACTCTCTCCCAGAATTCGTCCTCATTTTTTCCATTAGAGCCACCATCAGCAACATCCTGGGGTTCACTATCCCCACCCACAGCTACTTCCGGAGATGGGCTAGCTGTACCTATTTCACATGGTACAGCGGTGTTGCAAGTTGCTTCCCCTCGGACCTCATGAAGCTTGGAAGCAGCGATAACCTCCATGGCAAACTCTTCCATGCGTTTTGCATGCATTGTTCTCATTATTGCATGGTTTCTTTCTAAGTCTACATCCCAAAGGGCATTGTGCTTTTCTATAAGATGTAGCAAATAACCTAGAATCTGTTGAAAAAGACATTGGCAAGAATGAAACATTGAAAGTTATAATGAAAAATAACTGATATCTGTGCATGAAACAAAACTTCATTGACTAAACATATATAGGGTTATATGGAAACATTTGAACTGTAACTAATGAATTTTTTGAAAAACAGCAGAAAGACATAGACAACAATATAGGTATGGAATGTTGGAGAGGTGGAAACATACTGATATATGAATGGAAGCATGGAAACTGTCGACGATCGGTGAATCGGCGATCTTACGGTATTCATGGAATGAGGATTACTGGGGGGTAGGGACCTCTAGGGCCCAAGTGCCAGGAGCTCTGACAGCAGGGGACAGCCATTTTTATACAGGTTCGGGCCTCCCTCAGGATAATAACCCTACGTCCTGTTGCTATATATTGATGGAGAACACGCTTTACAATGGGGGGTGTATGTTAGTGGCTACCCTAGGCCTAAGCGTAGACTAATCTATGCTAAACCGTCGGGCTCGACTCCTTCGAGGCAGCGGGTCTTCTAGGGCTTCGCCTCCGGAGATCCTATGCTGGTGCTGCGACTAGATTGATCTGTCGGACCTCCTAGAACCTGTCCTCCCCTAGGGATTGCTGATCCTTATATAGGGGGTTCCCATGGGTCGTACTGGACGTGGACTTACGCCCTGAGTAGAACTCTGATCTCCTTAAACGTCGGGATTGACTTCCTAGTTTAAGGGGAAGTCTTCCCTTCCGGAGAGGGGTTACCTTGTCGTCCAGGGATCCTTACCGGGTACGCTGTATCTTCCTAAAGTCCTGGGATTCTGTATACGGATACCCCTAATACGCGGGATACCGTACTATTCATCATCAAGCCCCCCATCAATACGTGAAGTGAGGTCATGATGGTTCTGTTGGAAATCTGCCCTTATCGGGGAGGAAACTCCGAGTAGGCGATCCGAGTAGTCCTTGTCGGCGACTTCCCCGAGTAGGTTCAATCCCTACCGAGTAGTCGTGAAAACCTTATCGGAATAGTGCTTTGGAAAAGTCCAGAATACTTTTCCGATCTGATCTGATCCGTCGATTACGGACACGCGTCCGCCTGGCATATTTCTAGGAAACGGAACCATCGTGGCGGAAATTTCGCGTGGTGATGAAGAATCTTTTCTCTCTCTGCACCGTGGTGCCGTTAACGTGCGCTGAACCATAGTGCGTTTCTCTGGGTCGTGGGTAGTCAGACCCTCTTTTTCCCGTGAAGCGCCCTGTAAGCGGAAAAAGCAACTGTCCGCATTAAATGCGATGGAACTGATCGTGCCGAAAACCGCGCTCGGCTCCGGCGAAAGTTTAAATCTTTAGGAGTCCAAGAATTGGGGTTTTGCCCGCATCGTCTCTTTGCCTCCTAGCCTTCTTGCTCCCTTCACCTTCTTCCTCGCGCCCTTGCAAACCCCCGCCTCCGCACTCTCTCGATCGATCGGCGAAAATGGGACAAGAAAGGCGCCGCGAAGAAGTCTCCCGAACCCGCAAAGGAGTCGGGGAAAGCTTCGGGGGAACCGACCACCGCCATCCCTGAGTTCGAGGCCTCGATGATGGACTCCTCCGCCCTGGAGAAAGCTCGTGTCGGATGAGGTGATTCTCCCGGAGGTGTTTGTGCCTTTCCGGGAGGCCGTGAAGGAGACGGTCTCCCAGCCCCAATACGGACTGGACCGTCATCTTCGCGGACTTCTTCAGGTGTGGATTTCAATTCCCACCTTCGTCGTTCTTCCTCCTCACGCTCCAGTTCTACGAGATCGAGTTGATTCATCTCAACCCGAACTCGGTCCTAATGCTGGCGGTTTTCGCGCATTTATGCGAAGCCTACCTCGGCATTAGGCCGAGCTTGGAGCTCTGGAGGTACTTCTACAACCTCCGCCGGGTGAAGGGCAGCGGCGCAGGAGTCGTCGGCGGCGCCGGATTCCGTCTTCGAGAAGGGAGGAAGGATGCCTACATTGCTTCCTCCTGGAAATCTTCATGGTCGGGCTGGCATGCTCGGTGGTTCTACTGCCAGCCCCCAGCGAATTCTGGGATCTCCTACCGCGGACTCGCCCCTCTTCCAAACAAGAGCTGGGGGGAGGCCTCGAAGGAGACTAAGCACCTCACGGCGCTCGTCCACGACATCGCCAATCTCGCTGCCAAAGGCTTGTCGGCGTGGGATGTCGCGGAGGATTTCCTTCGACACCGGATAAGTCCCTCTTCGGTCGAGGGTTGAGCCGGCCTGGGTGATCCCGAAGAACCAAGATCAGACAAGGGACTTCGACACGGGTAAGCCCTACGACCTCCTCCGTGCCAATTCAATTGACAAGACTCCTCACGTACTTCTGCCTTGTCGTGCCATGCAGAGTTGTCCCCGGGGGAGCTTCAGAGTAGGTTGAACAACCTATTCGAGCAATCCCCCCAAGGCGGGCGTACGGATGTGCCCCTGCCTCTTCTGAAGCAGAGTCCGGATAGCCGACGGGAAGTATTCTCGGTGAGTTATCCAGCTTGTCTCCTTGTCTATCTTGGGTTCGTCCGGGTAGCCTTACAGAAGGCCCTCGGGCTCCTTCTTCCGCAGCGCGTAGGCCGCGGGGGTCCTGACTCGGAGGCCGAAAGAGCTGGCGCTCCCGTCGAGGACGATGAAGTTGAGATGTTCGACGCTGGCCCCGCCGCCCTCCGAGACGAGGGAGGGAGGTCCTTCCGCAGCCGAGGCGGGTGCGGAGATCGTCTTGACGAGTTCTCCCGCCCGGGACTCTCAACCGCAGGTTTGAATCCTCGCCCGACTACTCCTTTCCCCTATTCTTTCCGAAAGAGTAAACATGGGGGTGGACGTGTCGGACAGCCCGAAGCGAGCAGCTCTCCCCCCAAGGAACCAACTCCCCCTCCCACGACCGTTCTCGGGGAGGAGACCGTGGCGGACAAGGGGAAGGCGCCGCTGGCTTCCGGCAAGCGAGACTCGAGTGCCCTGGCAAGGAAGCCTCCTTCAGCAGGGAAGCGCTTGAGGTTAGTTTTTCTTTTGCCGCCTTTTCCTTTTGATTCGCCTTGCTGAAGACTTGACTTGATTGTTTTTGGTGACTAGGGTGTCGATCCTTCCTGCCAAGACCCCGACTAGGGCGGATGTCGAGCAGCAGCCCCCGGTGCCGAAAATCGGCACCGGCCCCTGTCGAGCAGCGGACCCCCGCGCCGGAGTCGCCGCCGGCCCCTACTGAGCAGCCGCAGCCCCCGGCGCTGGAGTCGGAGTCGGTCCTGGTCGAGCAGGTCGTGCCTCCGGATTCTTCGGCGCCGGAGAGTCTTAGCCTTTCCTCCTTGCTGCAGGTAATGCACGGGAGATTAGTGATAAGATAATTTACTTTGCTCGCACTAACCTGTTCTTTTTCAGCTCGCTATCTTCCCGGGTGGCTCCACTCGAGAAGGCCCAAGCGGAGCTGGACTTGGCGCGTGAAGAGTCGAGGAAGAGCCTCGACGAGATCGGGAGATGGCGGCGGAGAGACGAGGCGTTGCAGAAGCGCCTTGAGGACTCCGAGAAGCAGCGGGCGGCGGTTGAGGCCGATCTGAAGGCGCGCCTCTCGGAAGTGGAGTCTTCCCTGCAAAGGAGTCAGTCCTACGCGGGAAAGCTGGAGGGAGACCTCGAGCGGGCCTTGAGCACGCTCGAGAAGGCGCTGGGCGAAGTCGGCGTCGTTGTCCCCCCCGGGCCTTGCTCCGGCCAACCGCCTAGCGGATCTGACGGCGTCTGTCTCCCAGCTGAAGCCCACCGTCGAGAAGCTTCTCGAAGACGAGCTTCGGCAAGGTGTACGCGACGCCCTGGCCTTTGCTTTGGCTCTTCTGAGGCGCAGGCATCCGAACTTATCCCTGGAGGCGCTCGCTGCCGATCTGCCGGAGGGCGAGGAGGAGAAGCTTCTCGACGCGGTGCAGGAGCGGCGGACGCCTTTGGCGATCGGGTCCAGGCGCCTGGCCTAGAGTAGAATTCTGTAATAGCATACTTTTACACAAATACAGTGGTTAGTAACTGTGCGATAACTTGTGTGTTTTTTGGTTTTTTGAAACCTTGTCTAGTCTGCTTATGTGAAACCTTGTCGGATGCAAGCGTAGACTTTAGTCGGAACCAGTGCCCTTTGCCTCCCTTCGGTGTAGGTGTACGAATAGTGCCGTAGGTCGTTCTTGCTGTGATTGACCAGTCCTTAGGTTTAGTCGGATGGTGTGGCGCCCCCGTTTTTTAGGCGGGTAAGCCCTCGTGATTATTGTATCGGTCCCTGGATCAGTAGCCGATACACATGAGTTAACCTGTATATCATCGACATACATGCGTAAATAATTAAATAGACCGTTAAGGTCGATAATCTGATACCTGTAGCCCAATGGCTATAAACTTGCAGCGGAAAAATCCAACGGAGAGGTGGCCCATCAGTATGCCATACCCGACAGGCAACTGACTGGGGGTTACGCCCTAGCTTTCGCGTTCCTATTCGTATCTTCGGAATTGCTGTCTCCTTCGTCTGGCCAAATCAACAAGCCAGGTGAGTACATTGAATGTACTCGCAAGCTATTCCCACAGGAGGAAATATATACGGTGATATTTCATGCAGGGAATAGATCAAGGAATAGCTCTAACCTAAGTTGCAATTTGTGCGGAAATGTAAGTTCTTATTTTAAATACACATAAATAGATTGTAAAAGCATTTCGAAATCTAAAGCTTTTTAAGAAAACATCTCATCACATCTCATCACATGCGGTAAACACACCGCCTAACAGCTCATGACCCATTACCGTCAGCTTCCGCTACCCGTCCATGGCTCCACCATCGAACGGTAGCTTCCACCTACCGATAACTAGGTCTTCCATCACCAAACCGTATTCCGGTCACCCCCGGCAATACGGCGGTTCACTTCGGCAATTTCTTACCACCGACACATGGCCTAATTGCCCACTGTGGACACATCATGCCCACGTCCTTAATCCCATTCCCAGCTTTCGCAACCAAAGCTCAGTCTAACCAGTGTGTGGCCTTATCAGTTCATGTCCATGACCGAGGACGCGGCTATTCGAATAGTTTTTTAAACCCTCTGCAGAGGTGGTACGGCTTTACCCACAAGATGTAGTTTCGCCCTGGGCATACCGGGCCCAGTATACTACCAGAGCGAGTACAACGAGACCTTTTGCCTGCTTTCACACTAGAGTCGGACCCGCTAGATGTTTTACCCGATCTTCACATTTTGCATCGCAAATCCTAAAGTGGACTATTCTCATCTTTGTGTCGAATTCTCACACCCGCCTTGGCCTCACCATCTAGGAATCTTGTCACAAATAGCGTCGTGAGAATTCTCTAGGGGCCCATCGTCCTACCTAGCACATACTTCTTACTTCCCACGGGTCCGAACCCTAATATTAGGCGGGTTACCGAGTCAAGTCCTTCCCATAAAGGACATGTGGATGTACAGTGGGGGAACTGATTCAGCGGCACTTTAGGTTCGGTCCTTAACTGATTCGAGTAGGACTCCAGTTTAACAGCAAGCCCCGAAAAGCCTCCAGCTACTTCGTCTTCCTTCAAACCACCTTACTTCCTACCCGAATCCAAAATCATCTTCAACTCCGTTTTGGGTTTTGGCAGCATTTCTTTTGAAAGTCACCGCGGATAACATACGTTATCCACGGGTTTTGGTTTCCCGTACCCGGAGGGTGAGTCAAAACTTTAGTTTTAACTATAGCAGGGCTAAGCAATGGCTATTGCCTATAACCTTAAACTTCCGTCGGTCGGAAACCAATCGACGAATCAGCTAGGGTTACAAGGAATCGGATAGTCAACCCTAGCTCAAATGCATCTATCGGGTATAGCTAAAACTACATAAAATATCGTTGATAAACATAGCATGCACGTTTCATAATCAAAATAAATATTCTTTGCAGATATAGGATTCGACATGGTCAAAGTGGGAAATAGATTGCCTGGCAAGTTGTCCGGGGCTCGGTCTTGAACTTGATACGGCACTGGTCCGGGTCCTTTGCGCGATATCTCTAGCATCGGTATCTACACGTCGAGGGAACGACGAATAAACCAACGGCACGAGGAAATAACCAAGAACATCGAATATAGAACCGGAAGAATCAACACAGGCAATCATGACGCGTTTGATTTGTTACTTGATTTCAAGCAGTTGTTTGAGTTAGGGCTAGGTGCCTTGCGTTAGCTTGGCGGAAACATCCGCTCATAGCACTTCCTTGCTAGGGTTTTCTATCGGCTAGGGTTTTCGAAGGCGGCGTGCCTACATGAGCACTTAGGGTTTCCGGTTGACATGCGAGCGTACTAGCCTTTAGGGTTTTGGAAGGTTTAGGAAGCAAGGTTTTGGGGTTGGTTCAAAGAGGGTTTGCAGCTAGGCACGAACATGGGTTCGTTAGCTGTTTCCTTCGTATAGCGGTTTGTACCTTCGACTTATCAAACTTACGGGAACTCTCTCCAGGATTCTCGGAAATACCTAAGCGAGATTTACATATTTTATGATTTATGGAAATAACATATACAGTGTATATGTTACCTTCAAAGACACTACCTTATACAAGAGGCTTTACGGAATCACTTCTAACCTGACCTCACTGCTTAAAGGAATATTTACTTTCTTATTTTAAATTGCTCTGAAATTAACGTATATGTCGTATTTGTTGGTTAGAGCAAGGGAAATAGGATTTTTACTAATTCCTCTTTGCTATAACTCTACTGACTCTAGCTTGTGGTTTTTGCTTCAGAGAAAACGTATTTTACCAAAGGCGCCATTGGTGCTGGGAGAAATTGGAGACGTGGAGAGCAAAGCTGCTTCTTCCTCTGGAGAAAAAATGAGGAAACCGGCAAGGGGAAGGGGAGGATGGCGGCAAGGGAGAGATGGGGATTTGAGGGAGGTGGCGGCTTGGTTGCAGCTGGTACAGGGCTTCACCGGTGGCCGGTTGAGGGGGCGAGAGGAGCGGCAGAGGCGACAGCTCGCCGGCTTGGGGCCTCGCCACCGGCGGCGGGGGCGGAGTCCCACGGCGGCGGCAAATCGGGAGGAGGGCGCTCGGCCTTGGCCATGGCCGGCGGCGCTGGAGCTTGAGGGTAGGCGGCGGCGGCCTGAGGAAGCGGGGCTGAGCGGCGGTCGGCGAGGGTTGAGGGACCGGCGGGTCCAGGGCGGCGCTCGAGGTGCGGTGGCCGGAGGGGCTCGATTTGGGCCCGGCGGATTTGGGGTTCGGGAGGTAAGGGCGAAGGGCGGTCGGCGGCGACTGGAAGCTCGAGCTCCGCAGCGGCGGCAAGGCTCAGGCGGGGCGGCGCTTGCCGGAGGACGGGGGAGCGGTCGGCCGCTGATGGGGCGGCGGCGCACTCGAGGGAGGAGAGGAGGGAATCCGGCGACGTTGAGGCCGACAGAGGCGGACCGTCGGCGGCGCATCGGAAGAAACCTGGGCAGCGGGGTCCTGGTGGCGGCGACCGGTGCCTAGGGAAAGCGGCGGCGTGGTCTCCACAGCTCGAGGTGGCGCTTGGCTTAAGGGGGCTCTCGGTTTGGCGGGATGAGGTCTGGCGACGAGAAGAGCAAGGGGGAGAGCGTGGCCTGAGCTTGGGGAAGTTTGGCTCGGCTTGGTAGGGAGAGAGGAGCCAGGTGGGGAGCTCGAGGCGTTCTGGTGTGGAGGAAAATGGAGTTTGGCTGCCACTCAACCTGAGGAAGAAGGAGGCAGCTCGAGATGCTAGAAGAATGGGGAGACAGAGAGAAGAAGATGAGGACTTGGGGAAGAAAAGGGGAGGAGCTGAGCACAGCTTGGTGGAGATGGGAGCTCTGGTTTGAGCTGGTTTGGAGTGAGGAGAGGAAGAAGATGGAAGTAGGGGTGAGCTCAGATATTTTGGAGAAGCTTTGACTGCCCGGGTGAACGTGGAGTAGAGTTAATGGAAGTAATTGAAGTGTCCAGCTGACACGACTAAAAGAGGGATTTGGTGGCTTGCACTGTGGTATGGGAGAGATGGCAGTGGAGCACTAGTGGCAGCTGGCTCGTGTTGTGCTGTAGAGCTCTGGGACACGATAAATGAGGGATGAGACAGCTTGGGGTTGGTTTAATGACGTGATGAGACAGGAGGGGAGTTAAAGAGAGTGGATAGCTCGCTGTGTTTAGCAGAGAGACTGTGGATATGACGGGAGAGGACAGGAAAAAGGCACGAGGGAAAATAAATGAGGTGATTTGAGCAGTGCACGGAAGTTAACTTTGGCAGCTGATGTTTGCATGCACACGGAGCAGAGGATTGGACAATTCGGGTGACTGGGATTTTGGCTGCAGCAGAGATATATGGATGAATTCGTGAAACGGTAAACGGTTACTGGGTAGGAGGGCAAAAAGGATAGATATTTTATATGTCACGGTAACACGTCAGAGTAGCTGGGCAACTAGATATTCGGTAGAATTATCACAGGACGGATATTTGTCTCCTAGCATGGTAATATGGTAGAAGCGAAAATATACTCATATGACATGTGGTAAGAAAGAGATGACCATTGCGGTTAGGGTTTTTTTCGGAAAAAATAATAATAATAAACTAGGGTTTTGAGCATATGTACCCATACACGCTTGAAAGTTACGCGTATATATTTTGGCGATGGGGTTAGAAAGATGATAGGAAGTCTTGGGGCTAGGGTTTGGGAAATATCGCCGGTATACCCGTATATTTGCACAGGACTGCGGCAGAGATAACGACGAGTTAGTGTTTAGAGGAATTTAGATTTAAATAGGGAGGAGAAGAGTCGGGAGCTCGGATCTAGGGTTTTGGGGCGCGGCAAAGTGGGGCAGGGACACGGTACTCGAGATGAGACCTTTTTGTCGGCTTAGGACGCGTTGGTGGTGAGGTACCGTCGATACGGTGGCGTATACGGCGCGCGCAATGCGTTAGGGTTTTGCCCCTTTCGTCGAGTCAGGGAGGAGGGAATTAGGGTTTAGGGCGCGGCAGGGTGACGCAAGGTATGGGAACTTTTGGAAACCTTTGTATCTCGACTCGGGTCCATTTGACGACAAGGTGCCGCGGTTGCAAATGTCCTGCTGCACGGTGTTGTCGCATTAGGGTTTCGAGAGGGGGGTTCGGGATTAAATCGGTAGATGGGAATCGGGGCGTGGCACCGGGTTCTGGAGGGTGGCACTGATTAGTTAGAGGGGAGGAGGGCATGCCAAAAGTATGTCTGTGGCGGAGAGAGAGGGTTGTCGCGGCAGGGAGACTGTTGCCGCGGTACTGTCGCGGTAGGGGAAAGGACTTGCCGCGGTGGGAATCGGCTGCCGCGGCGGAAAGGAACGGCAGAGTGGCATTGCCGTGGCAGGGAAGGAGTTGACGTGGTAGAGGCATGGTAGCGGCGGTAGAAACTTGTCGCAGCAGGAACGGCTTGCTGCGGCGGAGAAGGATAACAACGGCGGTGGCAGAGGTCTTGCCGCGGCGGAGAAAATGGGTAACGGCGGCTGCCATGGCAAGAGCGTGGCAGCGGCAATGGTTGCCATGGGCTGCCTCGACAGGGCAGGGTGCTGAGCAGAGATGCCCGGTCGACGGACGCGGCTCGGAGTTTTAGGGTTTCGACAAAACGGAGATCGATGGAAATAAGGGCAAGGGTTTTCGTGTCTGGTATTTAACTTCATCGATTTGAACTAAAGTTTTAGTTGGGTGTATTTCGGTTGACTTGTTAACGAAAAAGTTTTTGTTAGCCCTAAATTTTAGGTTTCGGAAAATTAGGGTGTTACAGATGGAGGGCTCCGTGGCTCCTCGTCATCAGTAAACGCGATAAGGGGTCTTTCGTACAGCTTGTCGTGGCCGTGGCGGCACCTCCGTATTCCTTTGTTGAGGGAAGACTCCGGTTGTTTGGCTAGTAAATTCTACGCTTGCTCGATCAACGACGTTTCACTCTACCCGAGGTATCTTCTGCTCCGAGTAGTCGAAGACGTGGATAAGCGTACGGGTTCCATTGATCTAGTCGTACTCGTACTTTCTTCCCTTCCTTTACTCGGGATCAGGGGACATTGCTACGGAACTGGGGAGCTTAGTCAACCAGGCCTTAGGTCTGGTCAGGTGGGGGGCTCAGTGGCTCCCCTGTCACCTGCAAACGCGTTAAGGGGTTTTCCTCGCGTCCCTGACAGTTGTAGCGCAGGACCCTTTTTCCTTTGTGCAGGTCGAAGAAGTCGGTACTCGTACTCGTACTTCGACTTTGCCGTATTCTTATCCAGCCCCCGACTGACTGTTCGAGAGATATCTCGGATAGGCAGTCTGAATTAATAATGAAAAACATTGAACTAGAGACTTGGTATTATTTAAAGAAAACTGTGTCTTTTACAGGCTACTGTAAGAAAAATAACTCTAAGAAAACTAAGAAAAACTAGGCCGTCCCCTCCTCATTTAGCTTGTCGCCGGTTGCCCCAGAGACTCTCGTCCTCTTGTCGTGACCCGCTGACTGAACTTTGTTGAGTGCGCGTGCTGGGCGGCGGCGCCCGGAGCGTCTTATCATCGACTCGTTCGTAGCTTGACGATCTTTAAGGCTGGAGCTGGTGCAACTATGGAGTCTGCCGATGAGGAGGCGACGGTCGTGCGATCTTACCGAAGGTGGTTGCACGGGACTCTCTAATGGACGCGACCTTTCTACCGTTGACACGAGCGACCTGGATCGGGCGGCTTCTCCCGAGGAGCCGTTGTCCTGTTTAGGGGAAGGCCCTGTTTTCTCCCGGTTCCGACCTAGTCGTGAAACTCTTTCTCCGACTTGGAGGGGGTACTTTTCGAAGCCATCGCTCGTAGTCATGGAGGTGGTCTTGACAACGTGGTGGCGGGAGGCGTCACGCTGGCGTCTTGGTTAGAGGGTAGGTGCTGCTCTGCGAGGTCGAGGCTGCGCTTGTCGCAGAGGAGTGCTTCTCTGGGGGAGCTCCTTATCGTGAGGACACCTTTTGGGCCGGGCATCTTTATGCACTGGTAGGTGTAGTGCGTAGCTGCCATGAACTTGGCCAGAGTAGGGCGCCCCAAGATAGCATTGTAGGCTGTTTCGAAATCGACTACATCGAACAGGATTTTCTCTGTTCGGAAGTTCTCCGGTGTACCGAAGGTAACCGGGAGCGTGACTTGCCCGATCGGCGTGGCCGATGAGCCCGGGACGATACCGTGAAAAGCGTGCGTCACCGTCTGAACAGACGATCGTGGCACTTGCATTGCGTCGAGGGCGTTGGCGAATAGGATATTGAGGGAGCTCCCTCCATCTATTAATACGCGACCCACTCGGCAGTTGTTGATCGTTGGCTCGACCACGATTGGGTACCGTCCCGGCCGAGCGCAGTTTTCGGGGCAATCGGTCTGGTCGAAAGAGATCGTGACCTCGGACCACTTGACCGCTCGAGGAACTCGCGGTACACTCGCGAGAACTTCTCGGGCGATCGCCTTGTATTGCCTCTTGGATTCGTAAGAGGTTGAGCCCCCGAATATGTGCTCGATTGCTCTGACATGCCCCTGGAAAGGCTCAGGGTGGAGTCATCGTCGTCGAAAGTCGTTTCTCGACTGTTATTAGCGACCTGAGGGTTCTCCTCGCGGAACTTCTCTCTTTCTTCCCGAAGATACTTTTTGAAGATGCGACACTGTCGCAGATCATGCGAGTCGGTCTGGTGAAAATCGCACCAGGGCTTGGATGACTTGTCAGAGGATGTGGTAGGTTTATCCTTGGGGCGTGGTCGCCAGGTGCGCTTCTCGGAGATCTCGGCCATTACCTCGTCGGCTCTGATCCTTTTCTCCTTATTCCCTCCGGAGGGCTTCTTCTTGCGCTTAGTCTTGCACGAATCGCCCCTTGACCGGAGGGGAGAACTGGTCGACTCACCCCGCTGTTGCTTGATGTACGCAGGGTTTCCTCCGACAAGCGGCCTTCTCGTCCAGATCCATGAGCTGCCTGGTGGTTTTCGGTGGTCGCATGATCAGATCGTGCGTGCACATCTCGTTTCTGCTGCCTCGAGTGAAGGCGCGGATGACATCCGAGTCCGTTATCTCCGGGATAGTGTTGCGGACAGCACTAAACCTTTTGGTAAACTCTCGGAAGGTCTCGTCTGGTCGTTGGACGACAAGGAATAGATCGTCGACCCGACCAGGTCTTGGGAAGGTACCCTGGAAGTTCCCGAGTAACATGTCGCATAGCTGTCCCCACGAACGGATCGTTCCTGGGGGTAGATTCGTCAACCACGTCCTAGCGGCTCCTCTGAGAGCGGTAGGAAGATAGTTGGCCATGACCTTCTCGTCCCCGCCGGCTGCCTCGATCGCGGTGGTGTAGATCTGAAGGAATCCACGGGGTTCGTGGTTCCGTCGTACGACTCTAGCGATCCGGGCTTGAAACGAGAAGGCCAGCGTACCTGACGGAGTTCCTGGGATAGTGCCTGGCATCCGCTGAAGGACCCCCGATAAGGCGTATTCTCGCCGCTGTTCGAGGTCGAGGTTCGGCCCCGAGCATTGGCATTTTGTACGTGGTCTCTCCGAGAAGGCTGTTGCTCCTGTTGGCGCCTTTGGCGGCGGCGTTTGTCAAGCTGTTCTCGGAGGTCGACCGGTGGCTCCTCCTGAGGAGACCTGTTCCTGGGGTGCCGTCCCTCCCGACCGCGTTCTTCTAGCGGAGGAGGGGTGTCCACCCGAGTAGAGCTACGGGCCACCGATTGGGCTCGAGAAGACTCGGCCTGGTTCTGAGCCTCTTGGAGGTCAGCCCCCAGCCGTTGCAGCCACTGCACGCCCGCGGGTGTTGATAGATCCGCCACGGGAGGCTGTGACAGCAGATTGCGCACTTCCGCCAGTCTTCGAGCAGTTCGGGACACGTACTCCCTCGTTCCCGGGGGGATCTCTCCACAGCGGCAGGCAGGTCTCCGTTCCGGCGAGGAGTTCTCTCCCCGGCGGCGGGTAAGCCCCCGTTCATGTGGGAGGCAGCCATTGCATTGTGCTGCTGTGAGCCCCCGGGCAGATTCTGATCTTCGAGGTCTTCTCGACCATCGTCGATCGCGAGTACCATTCGAGGTCCTTGGCTGGACGATGTGTACTCGTATTCCATCACGTTGTCCTCATCGGACACGACGTGGGTAAGATCTTGATCGTTCTCACGATCAGAGTTTGCAGGAGAAATTCCAACCATGGGGCTGGTCGTTCCTGCCGGGAAGTCGTCGTTTAAGACCAGCTTCCCGCTGAAGGCCCTGGCGCACTCGGTTCTGAAGTGATCTGCTTCGCCATCCGAGTCTTCTCCAGGGGCGTACTCTCCGAAATCTACTCGATCCGTAACCGGGTACGGGTCCATAGGGCCAAAGTTGTCGTAGAAACCCTGGTCCGAGTACCCAGTACGGGGCGAGATTGCGATCGGTTTTCCTGCCGGGTTTGCTTCTTCCTCCTCGGTCAAAACCGGCGAGGGCTGTGCAACCGGCGCTGGGATCTGATCGCGCTTAGTTGCGCGTCCTGCCGACTCTGATTCTTCCTGGACGGCTTGGTCCGGAGAGGTCCCCACGGTCGGCGCCATCTGTCGACGATCGGTGAATCGGCGATCTTACGGTATTCGTGGAATGAGGATTACTGAGGGGGTAGGGACCTCTAGGGCCCAAGTGCCAGGAGCTCTGACAGCAGGGGACAGCCGTTTTTATACAGGTTCGGGCCTCCCTCAGGATAATAACCCTACGTCCTGTTGCTATATATTGATGGAGAACACGCTTTACAATGGGGGGTGTATGTTAGTGGCTACCCTAGGCCTAATCGTAGACTAATCTATGCTAAACCGCCGGGCTCGACTCCTTCGAGGCAGCGGGTCTTCTAGGGCTTCGCCTCCTGGGATCCTATGCTGCTGGTGCTGCGACTAGATTGATCTGTGGACCTTGTAGAACCTGTCCTCCCCTATGGGATTGCTGATCCTTATATAGGGGGTTCCCAGGGTCGTACTGGACGTGGACTTACGCCCGAGTAGGACTCTGATCTCCTTAAACGTCGGGATTGACTTCCTAGTTTAAGGGGAGTCTTCCCTTCCGGAGAGGGGTTACCTTGTCGTCCAGGGATCCTTACCGGGTACGCTGTACCTTCCTAAAGTCCTGGGATTCTGTATACGGATACCCCTAATACGCGGGATACCATACTATCATCATCAGAACATAGCATGAAACATTAATTAACATTCATTGAAATGATGTCTACAGGGGATTAGTATGGATAACAATGCTTATATGTTATGGAAACATACTAATGTACTTCAAAGATAAGTAAACATACGGATTGTGCGTGTAAACTGAAACGCTTCATGAATGAAACAAAAAAGTACCCATGCAGCTTGCGAGCTTGAAGTACGACTACGCTGTGACCCATTGCTTGTCTCTGATGTCATCGGTCGAAGGACGATCAAAGTATGGAGTCATGTGGAATGGTCGGAACTACAAAAATAAACAATTTAATTGTCTGAACAACATTGGGGGCATCAACTGGAGGGGATGAAACAACTTGGTTATGCGTGAACTTACGGGCGGGCACCATAAGAATGTGGCTTCAAAGATAATTGTTCATATCTGGTTCATGACGAATCAAAATCTTCATCTTTCACGTGAGACGCCTTGGCAGGGAGTAATCAAAATGATGATCGGACAAGATTGACGGAGGGGAATCCAAGTGATCCATATATATAATCTGCAATTAAAACAAGTGTTCCAACCAAGCGTGAGGCTTCAGTGAAATACAATAACAAAAAGGGAAAATAACAATTTGTAAGTGAAGTGGGTATACGGCAAGTAGATCAATGAATCCACCGATGTGTACTTTTGCCAACCCAGATGTTTGCTTCTTATGGAACTAGCAACTTCTTCCATGACAAATTTTAAGATGTGTGCACTCCAATGATATTGACAGATATGTCAAACATCATTGAGGCTACCAAGATAACCTCAGATCGCAGCATGTTATTGTTCCAGGACAAAGACATGTGACAATGCTATGAGAAAAAAGGTCCTAGAATGTCTCTTATCCATATCTGTTTTCAGCATCTCAATAGCATCAGCAATTGGTGCCGTCTTGTGGTTGCGTAGTCTCTTTTGTAGACATCATAGAGACTCCGATTCCTCATGACTACCAAGAACAATGACAGGCGAGTGCCAGTGGAAGACCTGTAACCTCATTTATCTGTGAACAAAATACTTGTCCATTGGGGTTGTTCCTAAACTTACAAGAGTTCTAGAGTAATCCTCTCAATATCCACTGAAGCAACCCGTCAGGCACAGAATAAGAGCAACATCCAAAAGAATTCCAAGGCCACTCTCCCGAACAATAGCTTTTTGTGCCTCGGTTAAACCCATCAACGACTTTCTTAAAACGTTTAGCAGAGAAGCGATTCAATAACTCAACACCTGATTCCTCATTTTTGCAAATAGGAATCCTGATAAAAGAACATCAAAATGACATAGCTGCAGGTAATAATTATGAATAGTCAAAAGGAACACAAACAGCAACAAAAAATTATGCTGGTGAAACATACTAATTGTGTTGTAACAACATAATAATATGAAGTGGCAACATATATGGTGTGATATATAAACAAAAGAATATAACAACAAAATAATTTTGCATGGCAACCTATATGGTGT